>JAHHFK020003681.1:0-62725 GCA_024533555.2 Aedes koreicus
TACGAGTCGAATCGTCTCATCCAGATAATATCGTAGCATGTGCTCCATTAAAATTTCTTGGATACGGAAACAATATTTTTAAATACTGAATCACACTGTAAGATATTATTAACATATATTCTCAATAATACGAAAGTACAGTTCTGTAAAACGGGATAACATTGATTTCTGTGGTAACATTATTTAATAAAGATTTTTTCCCTACCTTTATTACTTGTCTTGACAGATACGCGTATTTCGTCTACAAAGTACAGAATTCTTCAGTGTCATGTACTAATACTCGGCTGGGGTATTAGACTGGTACGCGACTCTGATGAAGTCTGCACATTGTAAACGAATTACGCGTATCTGTCAAGATAAGCAATAAAGGTAGTTGGAATTAAATGAAATAACTTATTTGTCATCTCATTTTCTAGTTACAGGTATTCCACTAAAAAAGCTCACTCCCCAGAATTCAAAGATTTTCCGTTGAAACACTTTCTGATAATAAACTATGTTTCTTAACCTATTATTATTTGGCTTCCGAAAGCTTTAACATTGGTTTAAATATTCAGTTTTTATTTCCAAAAACTGTAAACTGGATTGAGCATAGCTTTTTCAATCCTGTATCCTAAAATTTAACATTACAGGTTAGATATATATTTTTTATATACGTTAGGTTAGCTAGGTTGGGTTTGAGTTGATTAGATCTAATCTTATCTAATCTAATCTAATCTAATACAAACGCAGCTAGTTCGAGGAAGCATCCTGGAAATAATTGGGTTAGATGACGCCCAATTATTTTTTCTGTCAATATTGATGCTTGCAGCATATCAAAGACATAATACAAGCGTCAAAGCGGCCAGTCCTACTGCGTTGCATTAACCGCAAAAGATGATTCTGTAAAATGAGTAGGATTCAAATGAATAGATTTCATTTGAATAGTTTCATTTGTTTGACCCCCCCCCTTTCAGAATGGGGAGGGGTCTTGAACCACCATAGAAACATTCTTGCCTTCAAAACCCCCCATATGCCAAATTTGATTCGATTTACTTTATTAGTTCTCGAGTTATGCAGAAATTTGCTTTATATTTGTATGGGAGACCCCCCCCCTTCAAAGTGGGGAGGGGTATTGAACTGCCATAGAAACATTTCTTGCCTCCAAAAACCTCAACATGCCAAATTTGGTTTCATTTGCTTCATTGGCTCTCGAGTTATGCTAAAAATTATGTTTCATTTTTATGGGAGTCTCCCCTTCCAGAAGGCGGAGGGGTCTTAAACCACCTTAGAAACCTTTCTTGCCTTCAAAAACCTCCACATGCCAAATTTGGTTCCAGTAACTTGATTAGTTCTCGAGTTATTCATAAATTTGAGTTTCATTTGGATATGAGCCCTCCTTTCAGAAAGGGGGGGGGGGTCTCGAGTCACCTTAGAAACATTTCTTGCCTTCAAAAACCTCCACATGCCACATGTGGTTCTATTTACTTGATTAGTTCTCGAGTTATTCAGAAATTTGAGTTGCATTTGTATGGAAACCCTTCCTTCCCCTTCCAGATGGCGGAGGAGTCTCAAACTACCATAGGAACATTTCTCTCCTCCAAAAACCTCCACATGCCAAATTTGGTTCCATATGCTTGATTAGTTCTCTAGTTATGCAGAAATTTTGGTTTCATTGGTGTGGGAGCCCCCTCTTACAGAGGGCGGAAAGGTCTCAATCCACCATAGAAACATTTCTTGCCCAAAAATCCCACTTGCAAAATTTGGTTCCATTTACTTGATTAGTTCTCGAGTTATGCAGAAACTTGTGTTTCTTTTGTATGGGAGTTCCCTCCCCCTACCAGAGAGAGGAGGGGTCTCAAACTACCGTAGAAACATTAATTGCCTTCAAAATCCCCACATGCAAAATTTGGTTCCCTTTGCTTCAATAGTTCTTGAGTTATGCAGAAATTTCAGTTTCATTTCTATGAGAGCCCCCCTTTCTAGAGAAGCACCACCATAGAAACATATCTTGATTCAAGAATGCTCTACTTGTAAAATTTTGTAACATTTACTTGATAAGCTCTTGAGTTATGCAGAAACTTTTGTTTCATTTGTATGGAAGCTTTCCCTTCCAGAATTACCATAGAAGCATTTCCTGCCTCTAAAAACTCTCACATGCTAAATTTGGTATCATTTGCTTGATAAGTTCTCGAGTTATGCAGAAATATGTGTTTCATTTGTTTGGGAGCCCCCCCCCCTTTCAGAGAAGGGAGGGGTCTCTCACTACCTTAAGAACCTTCCCCGGTCCCAAAAACTCCTCCATACAAAATTTCACACCGATCGGTTCAGTAGTCTCCGAGTCTATAAGGTTCAGACAGACAGACAGACAGACAGACAGAAATTCAATTTTAATATATATTGATAATTTCAAGGAACACAATCCTTAGATGGGTGATCCATAATTCCATAGTGTTAATTTGATTGATACATTTACGTTATTCAAAGCAAAGGAGCAAAGGTAGAACATACAATAGAAATCAAATGGAATAATAAGAGACAAAATAGTTCACAACTAGCTCCAAATGAACAAATAATGCTCGCCACCTGGTGGTGAGTATAAACATAAGATAGGTAGTTTTCCTCAAAGAATTTCTCACTACAGCCAATAGTCAAAGTCCAACTTTTCCTGCGCACAACATAAGGGGATTTGTCATTGACGTTGTCAATTTATGTCGGGTTCTCATTAGACCGTACCGGGCACGGGTCGAGGCGTTTTTGTGTGTTAGGTGGAAAAGTCACCTAGTCTAGCAGACTATTTCATTGCAACTCAAAAAAGGCACATCTTGGACATAGCACGATGCACAGAGAACACTTCTTCATGCTTGTAGAGCCAACTGGATACATGAAACTCCTGCCAGGTGTGTCTCTTACATACGGATAAGAAACCCGGCTGGCGTGAAGAGTCTTCCGGCAAAGAGTCACTCCTCATCACCAATGTCACCAAAGCAGTGTAAGCAAAAAGGAAACAAGTTTGTGATAAAAGGGAAACGGAAGTATTCACCCAATTTTTTGAATAAAGCAAGACGATTGAGCGGAAAGCTAAACAGCAGATGGGTCAACAAAGCTTTTTTGCACAAATGATTAGATACAAATCAGAATACAAATATAATGCGTCTCTATGGCAACGATGAAAAAATGTACATGGTGCTATGGGCAAGACAATTGAAATATAATGTAAAACATTTAATGGACGTTTACTTATCTTCATGAAGCTTCCTCATCCCGATTTGTGCGGAATTGTGCTGAAATCTGACCATTCAAAGTCCGCCAGCACCACCATTTTGACTTCCATGCCAGAAATGATACTTTTCCCGTTTTACTGAAAATGTGCTCCTAGCCATATCGGTACCAATGTTCGGTCCGGAAACACTAGCACAATTCTTCATTTCTTCATGTTATTGAAAAACAAACTACATTTTACCAACGTGTCCCATGACAACACGAAAACAACGGATAAACGGACATTCTATGAAATTATTAGGCCCTGGAATTTTTGAAATGCTAGATGAGCTAGACTACCCGAACAACCTTCGCAAATTCACACTGATTTCTAGGTTGGGTTAGAGTTGATTAGCGGGAAAATATTGTGGTAAAATTTTTAGTATTTACTATTCTCATGGATGTCCACTTTTCGCACTTTGTTGCTACAACTTGTCACAAAATCGATGCAACTTCGCGTTTTTTCATTGAGGCAAAGGGGCAACCTTAGAAACATTAAAAATAAATGATAATAAATTGACACAAACATTAAATTCTAAAACTAAAATAAAAAGTTAGGGGGGGGGGGGGGGGGCTACTTGATACGAACAGTCAAAGTTGTCAACAGTCAAAGGCAAACAGCATATCAGTAATGATGATCTCAAATGCCTTGGAGCAGGTGCACAGCGAAGTTAATCCACGAGAATTCTCGATGTTGCGTTTAGGTGGGTGTTGGCCAAATTGGGGTTTTTCAGATATAATCCATAATAGGTTATAGAGTATTTTTCAAACATCTAGTAGCCTAACGTCCGTGCTCCATCACAATATTTTCTATTGTGATGTGTCCTACTCAATGATTAATTGAACTGAAGGTGAGTTTGAAAGAAGGGGAACTTGGAGTAAAGGGTGTGTTCGATAAAAATGGCACACAGAAAATCTTCTGTAACTTTTGAATCGTATGAGTAAAAAACCTAGAAATTTGAGTAGATCTTATTCATAGTGTATTATTTACATCTGCCAAGTTTCATAGTTATACATTCAGTAGTTCCAGTCATGTCGTCGAAACAAGAAAATGTCCGTGAGAAAATTTGGTGCACTCACAATCAAAATCCACCGGTGGATTGCTAAAAGGCTTGGAATTGCAAATACAACTGTGTCTCGTGTAATAAGAACCTTCAAGGAGCGTCTGAGTGTCCAAAGGAAGGAAGGGAGTGGTCGTAAAAGTGGTCCAATGGACAGTAAAATGGCCAGGAAAGTCGTACAACAATTCAAGAACCGTCCAAACATGTCAATTCGAGATGTCGCTAAAAAGTCTAAGGTGTCAGTCGGTTTTGTGCAGAAAACCATGAAGCGTGCTGGGTTACATGTTTACAAAGTGCAAAAAGCCCCAAACCGGAATGAAAAACAAAACATCACTGCGAAAACCCGCGCCCGGAAACTTTACACGAAGCTGCTCACCAAATCCGGTTGCATCGTGATGGATGACGAAACATACGTCAAGGCCGACTTCCGTCAACTTCCTGGGCAAGAATATTTCGTTGCCAAGTTGAAGTTCGATGTTCCGGAGGATGTTCGAAAGAAGAAACTATCGAAATTTGCAAAGAAGTTTCTAATCTGGCAGGCGATTTGCGGATGTGATGAAATAAGTGCTCCCTTCATCACTTCCGGAACAATAAACGGTGCGATTTACACGGAAGAGTGCCTTAAGAAGCGTCTCTTGCCATTCATTAAGAAGCACAAAGGATCAACTCTGTTTTGGCCTGATCTAGCATCCTGCCACTACGCTCGAAACGTATTGGAGTTGTACCGAGCCAACGGAGTCAATTTTGTGCCAAAGGATATGAACCCACCAAATTCACCGGAACTTCGTCCAATTGAAAAATTCTGGGCAATTATAAAAACGGAACTTTGCAAACATCCCAAAACTATAAAAACAGAGCTAGAATTGAAGAAAATTTGGGTAAAAACAACAAAAACACTGGGAAAATCGGTTGTACAAAATTTGATGGGTGGAGTGAAAAGGAAGGTGCGGGCATTCGGGATGGGAGACGAAATTGAATAAAACAAATGTTGTAAATCAAAACTCATTAGTAGTTCTTCATTCCCTGAAAATTTCAAGAAAATCCGATAATCAGTTTAATTTTGATGAATATATATGTATATATGCCATTTTTATCGAATACACCCTTTAGAGCACACGTACCCACTGGTTGACACTAAATATTGGCCAACGTGCTTTTGCACATTTGTTTGAGGATTTGTTAAGCGACACAAGTTTCCAAATTCAAAGTTCGGATCCCGTGCTGCATCGGTGCCCGGACTTTTTGTTCATGAATCTGGACATTTTTCAAGTCACAAACTAGCATGCATTTATGAGCTTGTAAATTTATCATAATAGTATATTAGTGATAAATCTGAGAGGGCTGATTCATCGATTTCTTTTACAATTTTTCCAAGTTGTTACATTCCGCTCACTTGCATGTTCGGCGGTGGGAATGCCTTTCGTAAGCAGAACAGCTGACTGAGTTCATCAGATATAGCTCGACTGGGCTTCAGCTTAATAAACAACTTAGTATTATAGTCATTTATTCAATGAAATGTTCTTACTATTCTCATTCAATGCTCATTTCAGCCAATAGTGTTCAACACATAGTTATCACCAACCATCGACAGCCCGCAACAATAACTGTTTGTATCTTTTCATAGAAATTGCTAAGCTCTTCAAACACCCGGGGGACTACAAGGATTCTACTTATATCTTTGTTGTTAATTTTGTTTCTTTCCAGGCAAGAAATAATTTATTTCTACCAAATTTTGAAGACAATATCTGATATTTCTCTATTTCTCAAAACTTTTAAAGTTAGGCATAAAGATGAATGAATGTACCGGAAACTAGACGGACCCATGCGGAGTTGAGTAAGTGCTTTCAAGAACGTGGAGCAAGACAGGTAACTGTTACCCATTGTATCTATATTAATAAAATTAATTTTTAATAGGTTTGCGTCGACCATCGGTTGAATCGATACTTTGTTCTGCAATATTTTGTTATCGGGCGTAGCTGTTTGTCTATTGTTTCGGTTGCCTATTGTTCGTTGCGCGAGTGATCGAGTGAGCATCAGAAGTCGTGGTTCGCCGGGTAAGATCGGTCGGTGGTGAGGTACATAATTAATTGTTATTCAAATTATTCGTTCGCCATTCTCGTCGGGCCACCCTATCACAAATAAACCATTGTCCCATGTTGTAAGGGATTCCAGCGGCATACGGACTGTTGGTGTAGATCGGTCCAAGTTGGTACTCAAGCGTTGAGATGAATTAACTTGTTTTCCTAATGAAATACCACTATCACACTCTGTGAGTGGCCGCAATAGCATCCTTCCTGTTGGTTTAAATCGGTCCAAATCGGCTTTCCAGCATTATAAACCTCTCCTAGTTTCCCAATGAAAAACCACTATCACATTTTGTGAGTGACCCCAATAGCATCCTTACTGTTGGTTTTAATCGGTTCAAATCGTAAATCGGTACTAATTACACTTGACAGCTTATCGTTTACCAAAACGAACCCTGCTGCCACCCAATCCTGCTATCGAAAATCCCAGTGATTTCTCGTGGAAGTGCAGAGATGTTCTCGGCTTCTAATAAAGCGAGTATCACGTCAACATATTCCTACCCATTCCCTACTTGACTTGCATTCGGGCGAGGCCGGCGCTGGTATTGCCTTAGATTGGGATCACCAGTTTTTACACATTGATGATGTATGTTAGTCCCAAGCATGATCTGTTGGTTCTCTGTGATCTGGCAACAACGGAGTAGCAACCTCGGGCGGTCAATCATGCTCATGCACATGCTCATGCTGCATAATTCTCGATGTTGCGTTTATAACCTCTTTTATGCACCGGGGACATGATGGAGAACTTCCAGCAGGTGGGGAATCTTTGATCCTGCAAAGAGGCGTTGAACAGTAGTGTCAAAGGATGAATCAGAGCGTCTCAACATTTTTTCAAAATGCACGAAGGGATACCATCATGGCTAGGTGAGGAGGAATATCTCAGTTTGTTGATGGCAAGATACAACGTTCTGAGGTGTGACCTGGAAATTCTCCAGTGAGACGTCGCGCGGTGTGTCTATGCATGCACAGAAAAAAATAATGAATTTTAACAGGCGCGTAAAATTTCCCCTCGTTTAATTTCAAGCCAAATGAAACGTAAACAACGAAATTGTTTGCAATCTTTCATGCGCCATACAACAATGTTTTCAAACTTTCATACAACTGGCTAGATTCAGGCGTTATCTGGCTTAAGTTTACATGAAATATTCCATTATTTTCAACCAAATCTAGCATTCCCTTTATGTGCATTAGATAACGCAGAAAATTCAATGTTTCTTTTTATCTGTGTGCATTGACATGCATTTTCGACTTGAGCTGGAGATGACGTGAGATAACCATTTCTGTTTCTTTTCGGAAGGCTAAAGTTGTGTTCCAATGGGTCCAAAACTCGAGTTAGACCGAATGGAAAGGGATAATATCCGCACAATATGTTACTCTGTACCAAATCTTCCAAACCTACATATGGAAGGGAAAATAAATTTAGAAGTTATCTGTAGTGAAACATCCCTATCGGTGGAGAATTCCGATCGACAAAATACAGACAAACTGCGGGTCGCGCCGAGTAGTCACCAAATAAGCGCTAAGTCGTGTAATAAAAGGCCGTTAGTGCTAAATTGTGCGTGATATTTAGCTTTTTTCTTCACGCGTTATTGAAGCGATTAGTGCGACGCCGGTTATTTCAGCATTCGAACACAACACTGTCTATGAACAGCAGCTGCCGCCGCTAATTAGAACCGTCATTATGCCAAGCACATTATGGTACTCATATTGTTGTGATAGTAGATGATTGTTTTCCTATGCCGGCCATGGATATCATAAACGATCTGACATCAACACATGTCGCACAAAGAACGCTTTCTCCGCCCATTTAATGAGAATTATGCTGGCTATATTGTCTTAGTTGAATATGGCTTTCTCTGTTTTGTCCTTGAATTGGCTGTGGTTTCAAATCATAAATCTTCGTTATTTTTGACTTGGTTCCACTTACCTACCTTTCATGCTGCGTGTTCAATAACAATCCAATGACCTGTGAAACATCATGCGCTTCCATATCTCAAGTTCATCCAGCAGATTATGGCTGATAACGACGTTTTCCATCGGCACTGTGTTTAGCATAAGCACCAAAAAAACTGTAGCAGAGATCCATTAACTTTCGCAGTTTGCCTCCATATCAACCCCCAACGAAGCGGGCGCCGGAACATCTTGTATTCCCCCTTCCGAGCCACGGACGAGTAACGACCGAAGGAAATTCCATACGATCACACATAATTGAAAGTCTTTACACAGCCAAGCAAGCGTGAAGTTCACTGGGACGAACGTATCTGCTACTCTCGGCCTGGCTCGGTCAGTGCAGTGGTTGGCGTGGCATGGCTGTGGATGCTGCGTCGAAGCGAATCTCAAACGGAGTCGTTTGTGGTGTAATTTTGATTCAACTCTAGCCAGGTCCAGAAAGAGTATCACTTCTAGCAGGTTGCACAATACGGTTTGAAAACGGCAGTTGACAGCCAACCTCAATGGAGGTATGTGGGAGAGAGGTTTCGCTTCAAACCGAAATGGCATTGTTGCAAATATAATTTACTCGACGCACGAGTCACATCTGAGGAAGTCTATGATGATGGGAATCGACCAGAAGGGTGCTGTTGGTGTTTATGAGTTTATGCTCCACTGATTTCCATTCTGTGTTTGTCGGGAGTCAGGTGAAAAGCCCCTGAACAATCCATTACACTACCATTTGTATCCGATTGTGAACGGCATTAGTTCTCGATGAAGGGGCAAGTTGAGAATAGTGATTCCCGGAAATCACTGTCTCAATTAGTTCAATGATTTCACTAAAATTTACATGCTCTACCATTACGAAGCGTTTCTATGCATGTGTGTGTGAGGGGAGGGGTGTGAGGTAAACTAAACTTCAATTGCTTCGCCGTGTGGGAAGCAGAAGCAGGATTTACAAATGTTTGGTTCGCATTTCAAATCCTGGAGTGCACTCAATGTGAAGGATTTGTTGTATGTCCGCTTCTGGTTCTGTCTGCAGTGCAACGAATGTAACCGAACAATTAAATTTAAGCCATGTAAAAGTAAACATTTGCCTTGTTGAGTTGAAATAATTGAAGAATTTTGCATTCGATTTGCTCTGGGATTCCCTTTTCCACAAATAGAGCAGCATATACACTTTCAGCTATTCATTAGTTGAATTATTTTATTTAATGCAAATCCTAATGTTATGCTGACATGAGGGAACATGTTATATGGACAATGCCATTTTCGTGAACATGCGTAAATTCTTCTTTCGGAGAATCAAACATTCGATTGGTAAAATATGTATATCTGCAGATATACATATACGATATACGAGCAAAGGATTATACCAAATTGCTAACAAATGCTAATACCAGGTTATCATATTTTGATTATTGAATATGTTATCATTGCATAAACAGCCAAAATAACAGAATAAATAACAAACAAATACTCGTTGAATATCATAATATCGTCTTAGAATATCATAATATCGTCTTTGTCCAAATTTGCTGGAAGTGTTTGATTCCTTGCTTCTTTCCAGAAAGCTTCCGCTTCATCAGAGCCCAATATCTCTCGATTGGTCGTAGCTCTGGGCAATTTTGCGGGTTCGAGGTTTTTGGTACAATGTTCACTTGATTTGCTTGGTACCGCTCCATCACAGTTTTAGCATAGTGGCATGATGCCAAATCGGGCCAGAACAAAGGTTTTTCTTTGTGACTTTTGATGAAGGATAGCAATCGCTTCTGCAGACACTTTTTCTGATAGATCTCCTTGTTGATTGTGCCTGTAATGACGAAAGATTTACCCTTTTTGCCACACGTGCAAATTGCTTGCCACACAAGGTATTTTTGAGGAAATTTCGATGCCTTCTTCGTTCTGAAATGCTCAGCTGTTGCATTTCCGGCCATAGCAGAATAAAAAGCCAGCCCTGGAAGCGGCTTGAAATCCTCCAGGACATAAGTTTCATCGTCCATAACAACGAATGAAAACTTCGTCAAATATTCGCAGTACAAACGGCGAGCCCGTGATTATGCTGCCAAGTTCTGTTTGTCGTTGCGATTTTGAACTGTTTTTACTTTATACGAGCTTATGATCATATCATGAAAAGTGAAATAATTTGGAAAATGTAGGAGCTCTGGACCTATTTCCTAACAACTGATTAAAACAGTCACCCCTGATTAAGCCGTTCCTTGCCCTTATAACGTTTTTATAAAAATGTATTTTGAAAATGATAATATATGATAACAAAATTTGTTATGCGATAAGAGCGGAAATCAACACGAAATCTCGGATAACAGAACTTGTTACTTATATGATACCAGCTTGTTATTTTCCTTTGCTAAGGTGGTTTCACATAATAAATGAACATAATTCAAATTGTTCAAAACTTGGAATCAACAATTGATTGTTCCAATTGGAGTATATCCATGTTCAGGAGTATATCGAAAAGTATTTATAAACATTAAAAAATTGAATTAAAACTAACAACAGTTCCGTTAATTTCAAAGCAATGTATTAAAGCTTAAACTATTAAAATATCAATAAAACTAACATATCAATCCGACTGTTGATTTCGGTAATAACGTTTTCATTAAAAAAAGGACTTTTGTCGGATGGTGATAAAAAAAAGCTAAGACAGATGATTGCTTTTGATAAATTTCCCATGGAAGGTAATTATTTAAGCTTACTTCAAATTATACGCCCGTGCGAACGGCCTTCCGGCAGTTAACCGAAACATTCGCTATGGTGGACGAAAACATGCGTGTAGGCATATTTTTGAGTTCTTTCTTCGTTTTATTTTCTCGCGACAAAATTGTTGGAGTAGATCTTACGGTTCAGGTTGGTCCAGAAATTCTCGATGGGACGCAGCTGGGCGACGTTGGCCGGTTCGCCGACTTGGGTACCACATCGATATTCAGCCGCTCCATCTCCTCCAACGATCGCTTCGAGTAGTGGGCCGACGCCAGATCCGGCCAGAACACCGCGTCTTCGCCCTTATGGTATTTCTTGATGAACGACGCAACTTCCGGCAGGCATTTCGTACTATAAATTTTCCCGTTCACGTCCAGTCCGGAGCGAAAGAAGAGCGGCTTCGACATCCCCTTCTCGCTGATTGTCAGCCACAGCAACACCTTGGTGTGTGAAATGAACTTCACTTCGGAGCTCACTTCCTTCGTGGGGGAAGTAAAATACGAAGTGCCCTGCTTGTCGTTGCCATCCAGGGTGAGATAGATCTCGTCGTCCATCACCACCGCCACGTCGCCATTCGCCGGGGAAATCGAGTTGACCATCTTATTCAGCCGCTGCCGCTGCGTCATTGCCTACAGCTCTGAAACCAGTGGACGTGGCTTCCAGGTACTTTTTCAATGTTTGGCCGGTTGAACCGAGCTCCCGGCCAAGCGCACGCACCGATGTAGCCACATTTTTCTCGGTCTTCCTCTTCAGCATCCTTTGGAGCTTCTTGTCGCTCAGGGTCATCGGCCGTCCGGAACTGGGCTTTGTTTAGATGCTCTGATTGTTGTCTAATAGTGCCAAGATGTTGTAGATGCCGGAACGGGCGTATCCGGCGTCCACAAAGTGCCGCACGATGTCCGTTTTCGACGTGGCGGGGTGCCGTTTTTTGAACGCGCACACTTCTGAACGGAGTTGTTTCACCTTTTTTGCCATCACGGTTAGAGTTCGACTGATAGAGCTGTCAAATTTTGTCTGCTGACTCATGGGTTACTATGATTGATGCTGCATGGGTAGTTTTGTCAGTGCGGGTGAAGGTAAACCCATGAAAAATCGGCAATTTTTGTCCATTTTTTTTTAATGCAAACCTTACTGGACATCTTTTTCACTTTTACACCTGTAACACAGAAGGTATTCTCCGTATTTCTTATAGGTCGGTATCGTGTTCGAAAAAAATCTCTTTTTCTATCCCAAAACCATGGAAAATTCCGTTCACGGAATCGAAAAAGAAAATAAATTCTTTGAGTGGTACACACCTAAAAAGAAATCGGCAACAGAAAACAAAATGAACTGTGAAGCGATTATTCCGCTTCTGCACCGTGAGTGTGTCCGTCAGCGGCCAACTGATTTCGAACTTTTCAAATTGATTTCGAATCTAATAAAATAAAACCCGTCGGTGGGAGTTCGTTATTTTTCTACAAACTCGTCCAAAGCGCTGTAATCGTAACCGGGAAGACGACGCCGTTGCAAATTTGGCCGACAACATTAACAACTTGATCGAACACCAACGGTTGCTTCAGCATGCCCCAGCGGAATGTATCCAATTGCCGCTAGTCAATAATGTTCAACTGGCAAACATTGACCGGATGCTACAGCAACTTTCTGGAACCAGCATAAAGGATGCTTGCTTTGAAATCACTATACTTCTGTACAACAAAGCGATTAGGTTAACCTAAACCAAACAAACAAACATGAAGAGATGGTTTATTTTGGTCGATTGTTATATCTTTCATGCAACATTTGAAACTGTGTGTGCAAATTGAAGAGCATTTCGGTGTACAATGAATAGTTCCCAGTAGGAAGGCCCTTTTTGATTAGTTATGGAAAATTATATTAGGAGTTCTCTAGCAGAACCAGGTGAATCGCTTTCAAGCTAACCATTTCAACTCACTTCCGGACCAAATCTCAGACAGGAAAAAACAGCTTGATATCCGCTGTACCTGAAATTTCAATGCGTTAAATGGTAAGCTCTAGTTCTATAACATGGTTTTAATGACAAATAAGGTATTTTGGTTTATTTTTTATACATTCTTTTGCTTGTGGTTTAACTTAAAGAATCTTACAACATACATAGTTAGGCAAAGAAAATCTAGAAATACTTGTTCTGTAGTTAATTAGAATCTAATTCAAATTAACTGAAATTAAATTAAAATTAAATGTTAATTAGATTAATATTCAATCAAAATTAAATTAAACTAAAATTAAATTGAAGTAAAATTAAAATTATATTAAAATCAAATTGAAATGGAATTATAATTGAATTAAAAAATAATTAAATTAAATTCAATTGATTGGTTTCGTTCGGCCAGGTAACCTATTTCACGCGACATGTCGGTTTTTTTCCGGCGACGGACTTTGTTATTCTGCTTCACTAGTATCACACTTGTTGCCGCAATCACGACAGTGTTCAATATGCTGGTTTAAATAAACTAAATTTGTTACTAGTTAATAATAATTAAAATAAGTAGCAAAATACCTTTGTGAAGAGGGATTCTAATTTTTCCAGCTTTTGAAGCCAAAAAATAAACCTTAGGGCATCTTCAACGGCGATCCAAATCGTGGATTGGATTTATTTTTTTAGACCAAACGCAAAAACATCGCTGCACCGGTGTTGTAAATTTTGTTTTATACTGGATCTATTTTGCATCAATTTAAAACTGGTATATGTTTTGATCTATTTTTGCAGCAATTTGGAACATGAAAATACCGTTCCAAAACACTACACGCTACTTGATAATACCAATTATTGAGTAAAATTTCAGCTTTTACTAAACAATATCTCAATTTTATTGAGTATATTTGAAGTATATTTGTGAGCCGCAAAGTGGCCGTGTTTGCTGCATGTGATGCTGGCGGTGGACAAAAAGTTGTGTAACTGATTTGAATAGCTTTTTCGTTTCATTCCTAAATAACGAATGCTTCTCTAGTTTTTTTTACAGCCATTGAATTTTCCGGAAAACGCTGACTAGATCAAAATGCGGAGGTTCCGAGATTCCGAATAGTATTTCGATTGCTCGGAAATGAAAAGTAATGAAGTCTTCAAAGTAAACAATCGGTTTATTGATAGATTGGTCATGATAAGCACTTGCAAATCGCTCATACAGATCTAGTTGTCGCATAATGTCCAGGAATACCCTTGGCATGCGGAAACGCAGAAACCTTCTCGTTGTAGGTTTGCGTGTTGCTTAAGTAGTCCTGGAACAGCTTCTGATGACCGGAACGGAAATCACGGTCGACGTTGGGGCGTCATCCAGGACGTGACCCTCTCCGTTTCGACTCTTGTTTATCCGCTGCCAAACTACAAATCAGCATTATCTAATATCGTTTTAACGAAGTGCATGCATTCACACACTCACCTTAAGCCAAACGAAAGAACATGTATTCCTTGTCGCCAGCTAACGACGCACTACTGGCATTAAAATTATTTGTTCAAACCAATCAATGGCAAAATGTTTGTGAAAAATCTGCGATTTTCTGAAAAAAAAAACTTCTGATCTCTGATGTTGAATGATCGACAAGATGACAGGTGTTGGCGGGTTTATCAACAAGAAATACAACACCGGTGTGTGAAACGCAAAGTTGGTCTATTTTAGCTAGTTCTATTCAAGTTTCGCTGATGCAAATCAGGTATAAAGTTGGTCTAAAAATAGACCGCCGCTGAAGATGCCCTTAGGGTTGAAATTTCCGTTTTGTTTTGATTATGCATTACTGTGAAGCTGCGAAGCTGTCAAAATTCCGTTTGGTAAAAATGAACACAATTTCTAAACCTCTTTATTTTTTAAGCAGATACCGACCTATAGGAAGTAAAAAAAATGGCTCAGTGAAACGTCTAGAGGGATAAGGCAGTCGTTCTATTCCAAACAAAATCCGTAGTATTCTCTCGACAAATAAACAGAAATTAATTAATGTCGATTTTCAAACTCCGCATCGATCGAGTGAATGTTGTCGCCAAATTTTAAATTCTTTAAAGTTGATTCGATGTAGAAATATTTTTTTTATAATCTGCGCTGGTTACTCAACGGTATGCTGCTCACGGGAGATCTAGCACATTTTTGGCAATCCATATACCTTACCTTTTGCGTCCCATTTTCAAAGGGATGAAATATCTTTATGCTTTATGCTCTGACAAACCAATACTGTGAAGGATAATCTAACAAAGGCAATATCAGAGGCAACGGAAATATTTCGCAAGCATCCCAACCTGTTGTGCGATGTACTTTATGCTTCACCCTCTGCGGTTTCTCTATATAACATGCGAGTCCTTCAACCCCACAAAAATGCCCAGGATTTCGAAATAATAATTTCATCGGCTAGTTTTTCAGGCTGAATTGGTTTAAGTCAAAAAGTGCAAAGCCAAAAAAGTCAAAAAATAATTCATCCAATAACGATAAAATAAAAGAAACCAAATTGAATTCCATCCACAGAACCATCCAATTCTCTCGATCAACGTGGCTTTCTTTGTGATTTGTGATAATATAGTAAAAAAAAAGTGTTAATGTTATACTTGTATCCTTTTATTTACCATTATCATTAGGACGCTTGCTTTTGTCCACTCTTGCTCGGTACGCTTGAACGTGATGGGCTGCTATCCGGGCAGGCACCGTCCCCGAACGTAGCAGATTTGAGTTCAATGCTTGGCTGTAGAATCTGATGAGTGTAACGTCGGTCTCATCCGGTTGCAAATAATCATCCAGCGATCCAAATAGCTGCAGAAGAGAAGGCAACAGAAACGTTACATTAATGAAAGCTCTCAGGAGATAAATAACACTATCAATATCACACAGAACGGTCGGTAGGTGGATAGAGAAAGGAAAAACAAAATCCGGGTCAAACCTGTTGCTCGCTGCAGGTAATAAATCTTAGCACGGCAACGTGCTCCGACCACACCAGATTTCGCCACTGGATGTCATAGTGCTGTGCCAGAGGGGCCATCACCAGCGCACTGAAGGGTTCGTGACCGTAACTTGAACTCTGAAAGATGTCCAACACCAAGTGATATAGTCCTTGGTAGCTCTTTCGCTCCTCAAGGCGAGCATCAAAATCGAACCGTTCGCCACTGTTTTGCACCTCGGAACGGAGGCCATCGATACGTCGAGTGATAAGCGCCGAGACGTCACCGTCTAGAAACTTGGAATCCGGTCCCAGGAAAGCTGTCATCAAGTACATTAATTTGTGGGTAACAGTTGTCAGACGGATGGAGTTCTGTTCCAGTATTTCGGAAAATAGCAGCGATGTCTTGATGATTTGCTCCTCGGAAAAGTGCTGCAAACGAGCGGCGGGTCCTTGCTCAACCTTTTCCAGCAGCAAATACAGCAATGAATAGGGCCACGAAGGAATAAGCAGCGGGGTTTGCCATCCGATGACGGTGTAGCTGTTACGGGTGCTGGATAAGTTTTCCTGGTGAAGAAATTATTATGCAAAGTGAGATGAGATGGAGCTTTTGTTCAGCTGTTACGTAATCATAAGCATTAATCTATTTATGTTGTGTAGTACGATATGATATAATGTGGTGAGGAAACCCTCATGAGCGAGAATATTTCTTAGGGCACATTTTGCTGTTTTTCACACCTGTGCACAATTGTTTCATGGTGAATGTTGGCTGAATCTAAAGGTTGTACGGAATCAAATTGCACCACTTTTAAATGGCTGTAACTTTTTATCCGTTGGGTATTTTCTATTGAAATTTTGGGTAGAATTTGTTCAATGTGTATTTGTTTACGCTGTGTAAGTTTCACTAGCAGATGTGCAATCGTTGCGAAGATGGAGTCGGAAGAACAGCAGCGGCGCAAAGAAATTTTGCGCACGTACCTCGAAAATCCGGATCTTTCTCATCGTGCCATCATCAGGAAGCTGGGAATGGTACATTCTACGGTGTCTCGTGTTTCAAATCGGTACCACGAACGTTTGACCATCGACCAGAAAGAAAAAAGTGGCTAAAATGGATCTCCATATAGTGTTAAGGATCATTAGCGGGTAGTTCAAGCTTTCAAGAGGAAGACCAACAGTTCAGTTCGAGATGTGGCGAAGAAACTAAATCTAATCAAAACTTTCGGGCAAGATGCGAAAAAAACGTGAAGGACTACACACGTGCAAAGTCCAAAAGGCGCCTAATCGAGATGAACGGCAGAATACGGTAGGTAAAACACGTGCACGGAAGCTCTACACCCAGATGTTGGCGAAACCACATTGCCTCGTTATGGATGATGGGACGTATGTAAAAGCAGACTTCCGGCAGCTTCCGGGGCTCCAGTTTTTCACTGTTAATAATAAATTCGATGTCCCTGAGGACGTTAGAAAGCAGAAGATGTCAAAGTTTGCCAAAAAATACATGATTTGGCAAGCAATTTGCTCGTGTGGAAAGTGGAGCACCCCATTCGTGACGACTGGAACGGTCAATGGGCAGGTGTACCAAAAGGAATGCCTCCAAAAGCGTCTACTTCCTCTTCTTAGGTCACACGATGGTACTACGCTTTTTTGGCCGGATTTAGCCTCGTGCCATTACTCGAAAGAGGTTTTGGAGTGGTACAAGGCTAAGGAGGTCAATTTCGTGCCGAAGCATCTCATCCCCCCGCACGCACCGGAACTGCGGCCAATTGAAAAGTACTTGGCCATCATGAAGCAGGCACTTTGGAAGCATCCGCAGGAAGTGAAATCGGAGGAAGATATGAAGATCAAATGGATTGCCACGCAAAAAAAGTTGGTCAACATGATGTACAGGATCTTATGAGTAGTGTAAAGAAGAAAGTTCGGGCATTTGGATATGGAATTGAAATTGAATAATACAAACATGGGAAAATATTTATAACATGTTTTATTGTACTCCCTGAAAGTTTGAAGATGATTGGTAGAACGGGCGATTTTTGCCGAATATTTGTGTGTCGCAATTTGATTCCGTACACCCTTTACTAGAATTGAATTGAATGGATCGCAGAAATCATAAGTATTTCGAGCTGAACATTTCAACCATCAATAATAGACATAGTCAATACCTACATGTCATCCTAACGGCTTTTCCCCAACGACAAAGTACTGACCATGTTTTTTCTAACGTAACCACACTTTCCGGAAGTTTTTGCATTCCGTTTACGGGGCAGTGCTCATTCGAAAGGGCCCGTTATTAATTTTTGAAAAGGACACTGAAATGAAACAAAAAAATTGAGCCAACTGCTCTTAGCATTCTTCTTTGGTACTACTCAGTATCACGACGGTCAACTTTCGGCATTTTTACTGTTCCCATGTCCTGCCTATTAACTAACCTTTTGAACATTATGGGACACGATTTGATGACGGATTGATTGATTTCAATACATTGGGTGTACAAGACCAAGTTGAATGCCAATTGGCACCTCGATCGACGTAAAGTAGGTCTTGTAATCAAGGGATTTCCTCAGCGAATCGAATCAGATCACATTCTTCCAAAGTTTGTTGCCGATGGTAATGGATACGATGGCTACGAATGATGAACTCATTGTGATCAGAAAGTCCCTAAAGGTGAACAAGGCACTAGGACCCGATGGTATTCCGAACCTGGTCATCAAGACGTCTATCCTGCTGGTTCCATAACTGTTCAGGGTGATAATACAGAGCTGTCCTAACGACATCTCCTGAACTGCATACAAGCAAAGTCCGTTGCTACGCTCGCTCTAATTGCCCATCGTTTCTAAGAGTGGTGAATGCTAAATTGGACCTAACTGATTCTCTGGTTTCAGACATGCGTAATGAAGTAGGAGTTGATATCGCTTCCACCTTCTTCAAGGATGTACTTTTGGAAACCGAATCCATTGCCGTTCCTGATAACACCCCTCAGCCCTATGTTGTGGCTCGCATTCCGGAAGAAACTCAGCGTTTAATTCAACTTCGGAACAGAAGTCGTCGTCAGTGGATGAGAATTAGGCATCCTTTCTTCAGAGAAATAGTTTCATCATTAAACAATCGCATTCGTGATGACTGTGCCAGTGCTCGTCACAGAAAGTTCAAGGAAACACTGTTCTCCGTGGAGCGTGGGTATAACAAGATTTGGCGATTAATCAAACCTTTAAGGGCACATGTAAATACAGTTCTCCTCTGCACTATGGTAATACACTGTACGATTCACCTACCGAGAAAGCAAATTTTCTTACTGATAACTTTGCGAAATCGCACAATAACCAAATGGCAGATGATCCAGTAACTGCTGAAATTGTGACATCCATCGACCAAATCGACCAGTTAGTGCCTCCTGCTGACTATTCATGCCTGGTCCACCCTAAGGAAGTTGACAGAATCATCCGTAACCTGAAAGTTATTAGGTGCGCAACTAAGTTCCCGCTGTTTAGCAATAGATGGCGCCAGTAGTAAGTGCTGGTCGAATGTTGTACATCTCAAGCGTCATAAACCAAGCTCAGACATATGGTAAACAAACCGCTTTGCCAAATCAGTGATTTTGGTTTAGTGTTATATATTTTGGTTGTTTGAAGATGTCTGATTTCGTGCCAAATGATCGCCATTTGCGGGAAGTGCAGTGTTGTTGATTCATGAGCGATTTCACGATTTACAGTCGAGAGTTCTCTACTTGCGAGAGGAGAGCAAAAAATAATACCACTGTTCATCATCCCCCTATCGTTTCCACAGGAGAGTGAATGTGCGTGTTTTTGCCATTGCGGTTTATCTCTTCACTCTATGAAATGAACTATTATTGATTGGCGAGGAAGCCTCTCGCATGGTGAGTGAGTACCGCTTGAGCAGCTGACGGGTTTGCTTATTGAGTGAATGATGTTGAGCAAGATGTTACGGGCAATTTGCTTGCATCTAGTAGGGTACGGGACGGGTTTTAAGCAGTTTAGTCAGCACCTGCGACATTTGATGAAGCTGTATGTAACATATTATTAACACTGCCAATATTCGGACATTAATCCCTCTGCTTACATCTGGTCTATCGGAACATACCTTCAGCAACGAGCATTAGGCTCAGAAAATTTCATAGCCATGGAATAAAGTTCCCAATTGCAAGGACTTCTTAAACGCATGCGGATTGCTTTCCGATTAAAAAAATGTTTTCTTCAGCTCCTAAATCTGTGCATAAACCAACAATATTGTATGAGTGCGATTCTGTGCATGTGTGCGAAGGCGAAACGAAATAGGCCAGTTGACGATTTGCTGCAAACGTCAATTTCCTCAACCCGCTCCTTCGTTTTACCCATCCGCTCTAGAAAACAATCAACCAAAACATGCCGATTGCTACGACCACAAACTCGTCTCTTAGCAGGTTATGAGACAGACGTACACGACCAAACTTTTAGTTTGTCAGTGATCTTTAGATTGGCAATGTGTATTTCTTATTTCATTTACTCTCACGCAAATGTTAGCCAAAGCGACTGTGACGACAAACGGGATGCTTCGTTTAAAAACAAACAAATGCAAGAGACAACAGGCTTCACGTTACATTACCGGTGCGCTATATCCATGGTTAACAAAGAAGAGAGGAAACATGGGCTCTCTCAAAAGCAACAGTGATGCCATAGCTGCCGCTCAACAGCGAAGCATTATTTATCATTGGGTACCAACAGCTCCGAAACATATTTTTTATTGCAAATGATAATGATAGATTAACCTCCAATGACTGGAAGAAACTTTGAAATAAATAGCGATTTCAGATTATCTAAATATGTAATAAATTTAACTCAATGTTCAACATCACATTCTGGCAACACGCCTAGTTGTGGGAGAGAGCTGATGAAGACATGCTCTCCGGTACACGCGATGCAAATGCAAAATACACAAAGGCAATATTTGCGCGAACTTCTTCAGCTGGTCAGAAACTGATGGTTTCTAGATGATGTATTTTAAATCTTCAAAATGACAGTAATAAATTGGTAATCAATCATGATTCATACATCGAATCATTGGCCCAATAGATAAAGCTTATGATCGTATCATTAAAAATGAAATAATTTCTAAAATGTAGGAGTTATAGACCTATTTCCCTAACAACTGATTAAAATAGTGACCCCTGATTAAGCCGTTCCCTACCCTAGGTGAGTCTATGGCGTGCAACCAAGAGAGAGGTTTGGATTTATATTTTCATCATCGCCTATCCGCTTTCTGCTTCCTTAGTGGAGCTTGATATTGATCTTGATAGTATTATAGGATTTGCATTATTTAGATCTAGGCGTTAGCTTGTGTCGTTTTTTAGATGCATATCTGGTGTAATTTATAAAGACAAAATAAGTGTGTATTTGACCAACGAGACTTGCGAGAAAATGGGTGGCATTGTGCAGCTCGAAACGAAGGACTTTTTGTACGAATGCTTGTGAGAATAAGTTCTTCGTTTCGAGATCCACAACGCGACCCCAGGTTAATTTTCGAGCTGGCTGATCAAGCTCGTGCGTGGGCAAGAAATTTGTTTGCATCTGGCATCGAACGCTTATTTATATGTCAGCAAACAGAGCGCAGTGTAATCCAATATTTAAATGAATTACATCTCAGCATTGTTTTTAGGAATATGCAGTTCCTTAACCATCGATATCCATGAGTTCATGATATGCTGTGTTTTATAGCGAGTTTTGGGCTGTATATGATACGAACAATGTCCAAACATTTCGAAAGAGTGATATTCTATGGTATATTTCAATAGGCAGGGATGTTCCTATAAATCTCTGAATTGATAAAGTGACCAACATACAAAGCACCAGTTTGTTCAATACATTTTTAGCTGAAAAGAGTAGTTAACTAATAATAATGTTATAAATTTAAAGAAAGCATCAATTTTCTCCAAACTTTTCCTGAATTATCTATAAATCATAAACAATTTAGTGACTTTTTAGATGTAAATCATGAAAAAATTTCAAAATAGTATGTAATAGATCGATCTCCACTTTTATTCGACCTACATTTGAATTACCTTTTGATTCGTATTCATGAAGTGAACTAGATGATTAGAAGATGCTAGACCACCTTCCATGCAAAGTATATTCGATCGAAACGTAAATTTCTTCAACCCTATTGGACATATTCTGTAGGTGTGATTCGTGGCTTGCCAATTTGCAAGTTCATTTAAAACAGTCAAAAACAGAGAGCTAACGATGTTTTTTGACGTAGACTACGTCTTACGGCAAGGGCAGTGTGTCAAATGAAAATCTGAAAATAGCGTCCGTCGCGGAATATCCTTACAAATTTAACGCTTATAACTTAATAAATGCTCGATAGATTTTCAAGATGTTTAAATCAATCGGTTGCAAATGTTCCCGCGTATCAAGTCAACTGTCAAAAATAATCCTTCCACAATTGTAAACATTGTAACATTTTGTTTTGCTGGCTAAATTTACTGAATGCACAGTACTTTTCCATCACAGATTTCAATGTAGCAATGAACGTATGTTGCAGTGAACAATACATAAGGGGTACACCTTTGCAAATTATCTCATTCGTTCGGTAATATTCAAACTGTGCGGAGTGGCGGGGAGCCAATATTGGATTGACAGCTGGTGGTGGCAAGTACCCTGGAGGGTTTACTGGCGAGCATCCATTGGCCAGGTAGCTGATTACTCTATTTCGCTAGGCAACCGTTGCTAGACAGCCATGTGATTTGCAGTCGTGTGATAGGTAATCGGTTGACCAATCCAGTAGTGTATTTGTAGCCAGCCGGTGGGCGGAACCATGAGGAACAAAATTAGGTGCTTGGTAAGACGCAAGGGATCCAATAATCTGCTTCTGCAAAAAAAAAAACTTAGGAGGTTTAAATTCAAATGCGGACCATTTAAAATCCGTCCTTTTCAGGACAACCAATTCAATTTCCCTTGTGAAAGAGTTTGTTTGTTTGTTTTATCTTACAAATTTCCAAATTCCTTTCTTAATTCTTGGCAATTGGCAGTCAGTGGTGGCTTAAATAGTTTTAGTTTTAGTAGTTGTCGTCGCATACCTTAATATGAAATAAGTCGTAATTTAAAATGGTATGCCGTAATTGCGGTTGAGAAGCTGTGTCAGATTTTCAACAATATCTCAGCAGCCAGCAATTTCTCGCGTACCTCGAGAAAACCTATCCTTCTTGATCGATTTTCTTCATCAAATTTCTGTTAATAACTCAGCTATTAAAGTATTTTCCATTGAATTAGTTGTTTGGCGCTGCAAGCAGAGCCTTCTTCTTCTTCAGCATTACAAGCTTATTGCTTTCACAATTAGCTTATTGCTTGCTCTCAACTTAATGTTCTAAATGCACTTACACAGTTATTAATTGAGAGCTTTCGATGCCAAGTACCATTTTTGCATTAGTATGGTTGTGTGGCAAGTACAACCATACGCTATGCCCAGGGAGTCGAGAAATTTTCCTTAACTAAAAATTCCTAGACCAGACCGGGAATCGAACCCAGCCACCTCCAGCATGGTGTTGCTTTGTAGCTGCGCCTTTACCGACTGAGCTAAGGGAGGACCCAGAGCCACAGATTTGTTTATTTTGCCGTGGTATACTACAGAGAAAGTCGATGAAGAGAATCGACCAATAAGAATAGGCTCTTTTCAAATGTTACGCGAGATTTATTTTCAAATCTAACGATACGATGAGCATGAGCATGAGCATGATTGACCGCCCACGGATGCAATTCCGTTATTGCCAGATCAGCTGTATTTACACAAAGAACCAACAGATGATGTTTGGGACTAACACATCCTCAATGTGTAAAAACTGGTGACCCATTATAAAGAAATACCAGCGCCGGCCGTGCCCGAATGCTGGTCAAGTAGGGAATGGGAAGGAACTTGTTGACATGGTACTCGCTTTGGAGGAAGCCGAGAAATCCTCTGCACTTCCACGAGAAATCACTGGGATGTTGGATAGTTGGGTAAAGGTTAGCAGCAGGGTTCGTTTTGGTTAACGATACGCTGAAAGTATGTAGCAGTTTCCACCAAAAGCAATGAGCCGCTCCAATGTGACTGAAAAGAGACAAGCATAACGAACAACAAAACAAAATAGACAAAATAATATAAAACAGGATATTAGATATTGTCTTCAACATTTGGTAGAAATAAATTCGTGCTCTTCGTGCTCCGATTAATTTACAAACTAAGCCTGCACACCGAATCAAAATTCACTTTGGCACGGTTGTGGTATTTTCCTCTAAAATCTAGTTCTAGATATTGGCACTTTATTTCTGCTCAGATTTTCCGTCGTCATTCTTCCTCAAACGTAACAATCGCCAGCTCAGGTTCGATGCAAGCAGCAGCAGCCATGCATGCCGTACGTTTTGAAAGACCAGACAGCAGACCCAAGAATGGACCCTTTTTACAATTCACTTTTTCCACTGCTATTACGTTGCGACCGGACTGAAAAATATCACAAATCGACTCCGAACGACCGTAACTTTATACTTTCAATCTTTTTAACCAAATTTTTGACGTTTTTCAGCGTAAAAAATGCACATCATTTCACTGCCACCGAGAACCATGATCCTACATGTCAGTTTTTTTTTCGACTCCTCCTCATCAATCAGTCTTTCAAATCTAACGATACGATGCAAAGATAAATAAACTAAGAATTTGTTTTTGAAATTAACATTCCATCTCCTAGTTGAAGTGCGTGTAGTGCTGAGTATAACGGAATAACGATATTTACCCTATCAGTCTACCTTTGAAAATCCACTCCTGAATGAAGATACCAGAAAAAGAACATAAATCTCAATAATTATGTACGGTTATGTTCAAGTTTTTACCCAAACAATTCCCAAACAATATATATATACTGCGATTCCAGTACTTAACCTTGTGTATGATTTCTATGTTTTCATTCTGGTTCATACACTGCGCCTCAATGGCAAACAGGTGACGACCACGACGCAATGCGGAACCGATTTTTAAATGTCTGATTCTGTATTTTACTCCATCACTTATCAGAGTCTTCATCACACTAGCCGCTTTCCCAAAGAGGCCCGTCAGGATTAGCATTGCAACGAGAAACAGTTCCTTGTTCTTTCGTTTTGCCGTTTTTCTCACACACGCGGCAGCTTCGCTAGAATTGAATTTTCTGAACCAGACAACTGCTAGCGATTATCTGAGTGAGCAAAAATGTTTTTGCTCAGCAAAATAATGCTCAGGCTGCGAGTCAAATTTTGCATGAGTTATAACGATTGTGCTCAAGGCCTGAGAGAGATAGAGCTGATTCTTATAAACTCATTCTCTGGCTTTTCCTATTCTCGCGGTGAGTTTAATCACCATATCGTTCAAACCGTCGCGCTCCATCTCGTGCTGCAATGCTGGTACAAACATGAACACTGTGAGTTATCTCTCTCGAAAACAGGTATTGAGCGTTCATTGATGTGAGAGCATACAACACTGGGGAAGTGTTGATTTTCTTCTTTCATTCGAAGAAAACGGCGGCTGAAGCACATCGAGAGCTCCAAAAAGTTTAGGGTGGTGCTGCTCTGGGTGGAGCAACGTGGGGGGGTTGGTTTTGTTGCTTTAAAAACGGTGATTTCAGTGTTGATGATCGTCCGCGTGATGGAAGGCCAAAAAACTTCGAAGACTCTGAATTGGAGGCATTGCTCGATGAGGATCCGTGTCAAACGCAAGAAGAGCTTTGTTCAGGATTAGGAGTTTCCCGCCAAGCCGTTTCTAAGCGATTGCATGCGTTGGGAATGATTCAAAAGCAAGGAACTTGGGTTCCTTACGATTTGAAGCCAAGAGATGTTGAGCGTCGTTTTTTCGTCTGTGAACAACTGCTCCAACGGCAAAAAAGAAGAGTTTTCTACATCGCATTGTGACGGGTGACGAAAAATGGATTCATTACAGTAACCCAAAACGGAAACATTCATGGGGACTGCCCGGGCATGCTTCAACATCGTCGCCTAGGCCGAATATTCACGCTGCGAAGGTTATGCTGTGTATTTGGTTAGATCAAGTTGGTGTTATTTATTATGAGCTGTTGAAACCAAACGAAACCATTACCGGGGAACGGTATCGAACTCAATTGATGCAGTTGAGCCGAGCACTGCACGAACGGCCACAATACGAGCACAGACACGAAAAAGTGATTCTTCAGCATGACAACGCTCGACCTCACGTTGCGAAACCCGTGAAAACCTACTTGGAAACGCTAAAATGGGAAGTCCTACCCCACCCGCCATATTCTCCTGATATTGCACCGTCCGATTATTACTTGTTCCGTTCGATGGCACATGGTCTCACTGGTCAGCAATTCCACTCATATGATGACATCTCAAAATGGCTTGATTCTTGGATAGCGTCAAAAGACGAACAGTTCTATCGAAATGGTATTCACGTTCTACCAGAAAGATGGGAAAAAGTCGTAGCTAGTGATGGGCAATACTTTAAATAATTCGTTTGTAACCTTTGTTTTCAAAATAAAGTTCCCTTTTCACCAAAAAAAAACAGCGAGAACTTAGTTGCGCACCTAATAATAAAGCCCCATAACACGTCAGCATTAAAAACTGTATGCTAAAACGTCTTCCACGTAAAGGTAAAATATTTCTTGCCAAAAATTTGTCTAGGGAAACTGCCCCCATATTAATCTCATTGTTCCTATATTCATCCTACGATGAATCAAACAATTGGGCAGTTGAAGGATCGGTTTCGTTTTCTAATAATGTTTGCTTATGTTAAATAACTACAACAAACATTACTAACTAATCCTTCAACTGCCCAATTGTTTGATTTGTCGTAGGATGAATATAGGAACAATGAGATTAATATGGGGGCAGTTTCCCTACTTGCATCAAACTATGCTATTTTCCATCCGATTGGAAACACGCAATCCCAAAGGCAAATAAAGATATAACCATTCTTGACGTCGAGAAGGCTTATGATTCGATGTGGCATGAACCAATTCAGCACAAAATTTTTCAGGGCAATTAACCGACCAGTATCCTGAATAGTACGCAGCTTCTTGACGTATCGAACCTTTCACGTGTCGGTGAACGGGTGCAAGTCCGACCGGATGAACGTTCCATACGGAGTTCCTCAAGGTTCTGTGTTGAGCCCTGTACGTCATCTTTACTGCTGACCTCATCAGAGAGGACGGTGTCCACTACTCTTTTTTCGCTGATGACATGGGTTTCTTAAGCTCACATCAGGATCCAAACATAGTTGAGAAACTGCAGCAGGCTCAAGACTCGATCAAGGAGTACCAGGACGAGTGGCAAATCCTTCCAAGTCCCAGACAATTTTCTTTACACGTAGGCGAAGCCCTAGAAACTTGCCACAGCGCCAAGTATCTAGCGGTGGACTTTATATTTCATGGCTGCAAAATGTTACATATCTTGGAGTGACCCTTGATACGACACTCAATTTCGGCAATCACGTCAGCAGCTGTATCCAAAAGTGTGACAAACTTACAATCACTCAAACCCGCCCGTGAATCGACGATCTCCTTTAGATCCAGCTATTAAGATTCTGCTGTACAAAGCCGTATTTTGGCCTACGGTTGCATATGGTTTTCCTGCTTGTTATTATTGTGCTAGAAGCAACCACAACTTGGACCATTTCCATCCTACGGACGATGTACATACCCTCATACGGACGATGTACATGCCCAAATTCCGTATTAGCTGTTTGTCTTCAACAAATCCCCTTCTCCAAGAACTTTCCACATAACAAACACTGTGATATTAAAGTTAAGCTCTTTCTTCCTCTATCTCCGTAAATTTTGAAGGTTTTTCACACTAAAATCTACGGTACGAAGACCAACTCACAAATTGTATTCGATAAATCTGAAAAAAATGAATTATTTATATATTTAAAAAAAATCACTGGGGTTTAGTTTAACACACGACCGGTTGACGTAGGCTACATTAAACAGTTTTTTCGTAACATTTTGTTTTTTTCTTTAAATTTTGTTGTTTGTTTTAGCTATAATAAGCTAAACCGAAAATGGCGGACACGTTAATCATTTGCTTCTTTTGCCGGCGATCTGTACCTGGATTTAAAATTTCCATATTTTTTCAGCACGATGAACCACTTCCTTATCACAAGAGAGAAATTTAATTTAATTAAATGAATTATCAAATACATTTAAACTAATCATGTTGTTTGTTGTTGCACGAAGCACGTAATTAATTATAATGTTTGAAAATTGGAAATATCATTCTTATCAATATGCAACTCTAGGAGTGGACAGCAATTTTCTGCTAGAACCAAAGATGTGAAGAGAAAGTATTGATAGGTCCGTAAGAGCACGGCAGGTTGTGAAATTGAATAGAAGTAGTTGAAATTGAGCGTAGGGCATGTTTGGAAGGCGGTATCTGATCGAGTAAATAAACTCTTACCTAGCTACCACAATGCATGGTAAATGAATTATGTTTGTTTTCATCCTCTGACATTCTCATTGAACATGTAATACTGTACGCAAAAAACTTAAAAAAAAAAAAAAAAAAAAAAAACCCAAAAAAACAATTGTTTTTTTTTTTTGAAAAATTTTTTTTTTTTTGGTAAAAAAAAAATTCAACTGACTTTTTCAGAGAAAAAAAAAAGGAATACCGAAAAACTCGGCAACCCGAATTCATACAAAGTGATTACCGAAAAAGTTTGTAGTTGAAGTTGACAGTTCAGGGTTTGTGCTTTTACGAAGTTTTCAGCAAAGCAAAATACTGCACGATTAATCACTGAGTTCTCAGCTGTTTGAAAACCCAGTAAAATTTTTACCGACTTCGGTAATTAAAACTAGGGAAACTGCCCTCATATTAATCTCATTGTTCCTATATTCATCCTACGATGAATCAAACAATTGGGCAGTTGAAGGATCGGTTTCGTTTTCTAATAATGTTTGTTTACGTCAAAAAACTACAACAAACATTACTAACTAATCCTGTCACGTGTATATCGTTTTATTTCAAGTAGGATGAATTGCAAAGTGATGAGATTAATATAGGTACATCTTCCCTATGTGTGTACTCTTGCCGTAAGGCGTAGTCTGATTAAATTAGCGTGGGTGTGATCCTAATATATTGTTAGACCAGCATTAGATAGTAAGTATGTTAGAAAATTCTATCTCTTTAGAAAGCATTTGGTGGCCCTGAAAAGGGCAAATTGGTTTAAACGACTATACGGCCTCGAGTTGAAGGCCCTTCTTCAGCGTCCCAACCAGTAGTTGGCAACGCATTACCTCGGGCTGCTTTCAGTCCGTTAAACACGAGCTCTTTCGGCATCGGTACATGGTCGTTTCGGAGGATGTTTCGTACATTCGATCTTAACGCTATTCTGAAATATGCGCATACGGTTGGCATCAAAACGATTCTCACTTCCACAGTTCCTCAAAACTTATTTCTTCCTAGAAGTAAAACTCTATCCAACGTGAATCAAAACACAACAGAATAACTATTTATAACAGTACTAATTGGAATGTGCGAAGAATATTAATTCAGAATATCATGATCGAAAATGAAAACATTGTCCGTGATAGCGAATTTTTTGATACTTGCCGGAAAGCAACATTCTTTAAAATTTTGCAACACCGTTGGATGAATATGTACACACAATATATTCATCTTTTATTTATAAAATTTCAAATACCTGAGTAAATAAAATGGCAGTCATAAAAAAAACTATGGTTGGCAAGAACAGGAGTGTCAAAAATCAATCAAGAAACTATCGAGTAATAAGCGTCCGGTGTTTCAATTTTTCGTGACGGTAGCCATTTGTAAAATTTCTACTTGACATGCTTGCCTTGCCGTAACCTTGCTCTATATTTGCGCTTCGGAATAATATAGAGACCGTTTAAATTTCCGAGCCGTGTTAGATTGTACACAATGCTTAAGATATGCAAGGAAAAACTAAAATTGTTTTAGCCAAGGTTGGTTGCCAATTGGCAAGAACATGGAACGTAATGTTAGATAAATTCCAATCAAACAAACACTCTCAAATTGAGTTGGCCATCCTGAAAAGCTTCTCGGTCTTTGATGAGGATGGCTATTTTATCCGTTGCACGTTGCGCCTTACCAACAGGATCATACACAAGCACCTTACATATTACGTTCCTCGTGGATGCGCCCATTGGCTGGCAACAAATACAACACTTGCGTGGGCAACCGACTCCCTAACACACGACTGCATAATTAATGGCTGCCTAGTAACGGTCACCTAGCCAACGGCTTGCTAGCCAACGGCTTGCTAGCAACACCCTGCTGAGCCACCAGCTATCTGACTAATGGTTGATCGCCAGGGCACCCGGGGTAACGTTTGCATTAAAAAAATGGACTTTTTTCGGAAGGTGATAAAAATAAACAGCTAAGAAAATTATTGCTTTTGATAAATTTCCCATGGAACGGTAATTATTTAAGCTTACTTAAAAAATTCTAGGCCCTTGCGAGCGGCCTTCCGGCAGTTAATCGGAACATTCGTCATGTCGGACGAAAACATGCTTGTAGGCATGTTTTTGAGTTCTTTCTTCGTTTTATTTATCAATTCCTCTTCAGTTTTCGCGACAAAATTGTTGGAGTAGATCTTACGCATCAGGTTGGCCCAGAAATTCTCGATGGGACGCAGCTGGGGGACTTGGGTACCACATCGATATCCAGCCGCTCCATCTCCTCCAACGATCGCTTCGAGTAGTGGGCCGACGCATGATCCGGCCAGAACACCGCGTCTTCGCCCTTATGGTATTTCTTGATGAACGACGCTACTTCCGGCAGGAATTTCGTACTCTTAATATCCGCGTTCACGGCCAGTCCGGAGCGAAAAAAGCTCGGCTTTGACATCCCCTTCTCGCTGATTGCCAGCTACAGCAACAAATTCTTGGGGAACTTGGTTTGTGAAATGAACTTCATCTCGGAGCTCACTTCCTTCGTGGGGGAAGTAAAATACGAAGTGCCCTGGCAGTCGTTGCCATCCAGGGTGAGATAGGTCTCGTCGTCCATCACGATCGCCACGTCACGATTCGCCATTGACCATCTTATTCAGCCGCTGCCACTACATCATTGCCTGCAGCTCCAAAATAAGTGGACGCGACTTCCGCTTCCTGACATGTATGTTCATGTTTGCCAGGTACGTTTTCACTGTTTGGCCGGTTGAACCGACCTCCCGGTCAAGCGCACGCAGCGATGTAGCCACATTCCCCTCGGTCTTCCTTTTCAGCATCCTTTGGAGCTTCTTATCGCTCAGGGTCGTCGGCCGTCCGGAACCGAGCTTTCTTGCAATGCTCTGATTGTTGTCTAATAGTGCCAAGAGTTGTAGATGCCGGAACGAGCGTATCCGGCGTCCACAAAGTGCCGCACGATGTCCGTTTTCGACGCGGCGGGGTGCCGTTCTTTGAACGCGCACACTTCTGAACGGAGTTGCTTCACTGTTTTTGCCATCACGGTTAGAGTTCGACTGATAGAGCTCTCAAATTTTGTCTGCTCACTCATGGGTTACTATGATTGATGCTGCATGGGTAGTTTCGTCAGTGCGGGTGAAGGTAAAACCATGAAAAATCGGCAATTTTTGTCCATTTTTTAAATTCATTCGTTATTTGCCACCGCCAGTTGCCAAATCCAATATTGGCGCCTTGCCGCTCCGCACTGCCGAATCGAGCCATTACAGAGTACACGCCATCTCCAGCTGCCAATCCCAAACTGGCTCGTTACAATGCCGCACAGCTCCAGTACTGCCAAACGAATGAGCATTTCTTAAAATTTGAAAGTTGAATTGATACGCGGGAATGGTGGCGAACCAGCCCAGGAGGCTGAAAGCCACTATAATAAAGATATTAATAATAATGATACGCGGGAAAATTTCCAGCCGCTTGATGTAAAAATCTTGAAAACCTAACGAGCATTTATTAAGTTATAAGCGTTTAATTTGTCACGACGGTCGCTTATTTTTGGATTTTCAATTGACATCCTACCCTTGCCGTAAGACGTAGTCTATGTCAAAAAAAAATATTTAAATCATTCTCCTTTGTATTTCATCGTGGCTCGAAGACGCTTTACAAAATGGTTGCACACATACCACCTCTTCCGGCATTTGATCCAAAATCTTAACACAACGTTTTTTAAATGAGTCCATACTTCACGTCGCCCAGTTTTCCTAGCATGTATTTCCAGGTACTGAAGTCCAGTAGGTTCAAATCAGAAGACAATGTAGCCCATTCAGAGGGACTGATGAAACATAGTAAATTTTGCTTACATCACTGCTGAACAACTGATACCTTTTGCGCTAGAACTGAATCCTGTTGGAAACAAAATCATTCCTCTCCAAAAAGTTTCTGAGCACAGCGAAGTTGGAGGTTTACGATAATGTAATGTAAATAATACTCTTTGTTTATTTTCATGCTATAAAGAAAAAAAACACTTAATTTGCATTGATATATGTAGGTTTGAATGCACCACAAAACATCCATCCCTAGGACTCCACCATAAATTTCAATGCACCAAACGAAATCAATGGACTAAGTTGTTGAATTTCTAACATAATCATATAAATGTTTTTTTTAGTGAAATTTTACAATGTGATGCTCTAAATAATTTTTAACATATCATACGTATAGAAAAGTAAATAAATTTGGAGCTCATCTGCATCTGCATGTCACAAAAATTTCAATAGAAATGCGAAAAGTGGCGTTACAACCCATCATCATTTTGCAAATTTGTATGTGAACTTATAGACTGTTCCGAAAAATATAAATACAGTTCTTTCTCAAATAGAAAAGATCATACTGTGATTTTTGATTATTTTTATCTCAAACATAGTAAATAACAATGTTTTCTTTCCATCTACATTTCAATTTGCTTGATTTTTAGTAGGGTAGGCGAGTTCTCTAATTCTTCCCTTAACACTACTCATAAGCTTCTGCACAGTGCTTTCTCCTACCATTTTCACCACTTTTGGCCAATCTTTCTTAAATTTTTCAAAACTATCCGCTGATTTCATGTGTTTTCTCAGCTTCGCCATCGTCAAAAACCAGAAAGTTTCAATAGGACGAATATCTCGGCAGTTTGATGGATTCATCTCCTTTGGTACAAATACGACATTGTTTCTTTTGTACCACTCTTGTACATATTTAGAGTAATGGCAGGAAGCAAGATCAGGCCAAAAGATTGTAGGCTTGTTATGCTGTTTGATCAAGGGTTGCAACCTTTTTTGTAATGAATGGACGAGATATTTTTCCACATCCGCATATGGCCTGCCACACCATTACCTTTTTGCCGAATTCTTCGGTGTAAATGGCTTTCACTTATCCAGGAACATCCTTTCCCTTCGGCGAGGTCTAAAACTGTGGTCCCGGCTCAGTTTTATGTAGGTTTATGTAGTTTCATCGTCCAGTTTTATTAAGGTTTCATCGTCCATCGATAACAGCCCGATTTTTTGGTCAGCAATTTGTCGTACAGCTTTCGAGCCCTCGGTATCACAGATTCAGCCTGTTTGGTGCTTCGTGTTGGCTGCTTCTGCATCCAACGAGTCTGCAGGCATATTCTCTCCTTGCGCACGCATAACATTAGTCGACGAAGTACTTAGCTTTTTCGATACATCTCGGACTGATGCTGAAGGATGACGCTTGAAATAGTCCCTCACCTTTCTGTCGATTGTACGATCAGCGGGACCGGGATTTCTACCCCGTCTCGGGGAATCTACGAAAGAGAACTGTTGTTGATACTTCCGTAATGCGGTTTGAACTGTTCCGACGATCACACCTTCTTCTTTAGCATGTTTTCTGACCGAAAGACCACTGACGGTGCACCGTTTGTGCACAATCCGTTTTCTTTGCTCGGGAAAAAGACCAAGCATTTTCAAACTTTCGTGCGAAAAATTGAAAAAAATGACAACATCAGTTTAATTTGGATGTAAACAACATGACGCAGCCAAACGTTGGTTAAATACTGCACGCATTTTGAATTGACGGTTAATCATAAGTGTATTTCTAATTATCGGAACAGTCTATGCTAAATTTCTTTAAGTTTGCAAATTTTGGGAATAGAACCTAAATAGAACTGTTCTCGAATTATCTGGTCAAGTTTACTGATTGTCCTAAACTATCACAATCCAATGTATTTCTTTTAAAATTCACATCAAGTCGGCATATAAAACGGTCACCAACTAACTCAACTAGAAGTAATGTAATCGAATCGATAAATAAAAAGTCAAGAAATTGTGAACTGTGAAGTGTAACGCATGATCTTTTGCACGTCTTATGATATTTCTGAACCGAAAAACGTCTATTTTAGAAATATAATGCCACACAGGAAATTTAGATTGCTCAAATCATTGCGAATACCGAATATTAAATAAATCCCTACCTAAAACGACAAGCATGTAGCTGAAAAAAATACTGATCATACATGGCACCAAATTACCAAAACAGGCAAACAATCACTCGGCAAACCGATTTCAACCTACCTCATTTTTCACCAACGTCTTCAGCTTCATCTTGTAGGTGAACTTCCACCTCTGCAAATCTGCGGCCGCAACGCCATCACCACCCACTACGTAAAAATCTCGAACGAAAATCACCTCATCGAACAACCGTACGATGGCCGGATAAAATTCCTCGCTCACGTGAAGCAGCACCTTGAATGCCAGCCCCAGCAGTAATCGCCCGTCCTTGTGGGTCGGTGTTTCATTGGGCATCAATTGTTCGCTGTTCTCCATGTCAACATCTTCTGTATCAGCAGTGGTGCTTGGAGAGTCCCCTTCGCCATGACGATAATGACCATCCTTCACCAGCACCGATATCACGTCGAGAACGTAATACAACTCACCTTTCAAGAACCAATTGGTTGACAATTGACCGGTCGGGTTGCAATAACGATTTCGGTTCGATACCATTCCGGCCAGTTTGGTTAAATAATTGAAATGAAACCTATTTTCAACGAAAAGCTGCAATGGCTGTGGGTCCAACTCGACGTGTGAACGTAACAGACCGAGAATCGCTTGTAGCATGAATGTCGGGTAGGATTTCGTTACGATGAGCGTGGGAGCAGTGGAGTGGTTTTCCCTCGTCAGGATGCCACCAAGGTTTGGAAGGGGTGTAATTTTTGCGCTTCGGTCCTCCAATCCGGCTACTGTGTTGAACAGCGGGGAATTACTGTGAATGTGAGATTAGAAACCAAGGGTGACAATATTTCAATTATTGATTATTTCGATAGTATCGACATCACGTTGAGCAAACAATATTAATACATACTAACCTCAGCTGTTTCAGCAGATCGTCAAACCTAGCACTTTTAAGAAAAGCGTTAAAGTAGGCATCGAAAAAGTTTCTATAGTAGGTCCCGGCGATGGGACGCATTTTGGCGGCAACATCCAGGCAGGAGCCGAGTAACAGCTTCTGGGAAAACTGGATAGCGCAAAAATATACGACTTCAATCAATTTGCACTCTCGACATTGACGACACCGATGCAAACTTACCTCATTAACACCGTACTTGGTCGCCCCGTTGAACCACTTACTGAAACAGGCAAATAAGCGATCCCAGTTCTGCGAACTGAAGACACTGGCAACATGCTGAACTCGGTCATAGCCAATTAGCGCTAACAAGGATGCACAGTGCTGACGGATGATGAACGGGCCATTTTCATCCAGGACGAGATGCTGGTAGTGCCATTCCAGTAGGTAAAACAGAGCCGGTAGTAGATCACTGCGAGGGGAAAAAAAATAGGAAAGAGGTAATTTAAAGGCCATAATTTGATTGGAAATCAGCCATGCTGGGGAGAAATGAGAAAATTTAGGTTGCAAGAGAAATAACATTTTTCAAACGAATAACCTATCTGGAGCGGAGCGATTGCTTTCAATGAAAATAAATTATCCTTTCTGTAACACATTTGGGTCAATCCTGATTTGTGCCCGGGGTTAAGATAAGAGCTCGTGACTTGGCCAGGTCGTTCCCCCAAGTGCTTAGTTAAATGTGAAGATCAATCAAACTGTACGTTACACACGTTACCAGAATGACTATCAATCAACGAACCAATCAATGCCGCTTAACTGCTTCTCAGAACAATGCCAAAGTTCCTCACGTGATGTGTACAACCGATAAACCACACAGCAGTGATGATCAGTATCATTAAACACCGAATGAGACAGCTATTTAAGCAATTATGCAAATTTGCGGCATCATCCAACTGCTGCTGTTCACCAACAGAGAAGCAGAGGTTGGTAATTGTAAATCAATAGGCTCATTCCGGCGAAACACAGAAGCCTCGCAATACACCGGAAAAGGGCCTATGATTGTTAGTCGAATTTTCTCTATGAATTACCATGGTAACCGAAGCGAATGTTTGGCTATGTTTAAGAGATTAATCCAATTTGCGTTTGCCGACACGTTAAGAAATCGATTAAGAGAATCGATTGACAATGATGATAGGCCCTTTCTAGTGTGACACAAGAAGCCTGCTGCTAATGACACAGATTAGACGGTAGAAGGCAAAGGCGTGTATGTAAATGGAAAGTGGAAAACAACCGAACCGCGTCGTTATCAAGAAATCCAACCTAGTATGGTAGATGTTTGTGTTTGAGTTTAGAGTAGTCAATCTTTACAGAATCATATTAACTTAGGGTCTGATCGCCAATTGTTGACTCGTCGTAAGCATAGGCATGAGCATGATTGACTGTCCAAGGTTGCTACTTTGTTATTGCCAGAACAGTTGCTATTAATGTAATTACACAGAAACGAACAGATGATGCTTGCAAATAACAAACATCTTCAATTTGTAAAAACTGATGACGGAAGGGTGATTATGTGATACTCATTTTATTGGAAGCCGAAAATTCTCTGTATTTCCCTGAGTTGGATGAAACGGTATGATTGGCAGCAGGGTTTGTTAAGCAAATATACTATATTAACAATATAAGTTACTTCACATTTTTTCAGGCGACCCTTTTTTTTGCGCTTGTGGCGCCAGAAGTGAGAAACGTGGCAACTACTTAACTCTAAATGCACACGCTCAATCTAAGCTATCCAGCTTTTGTTATACCTAGCGTAATATTATAAAAGTACTCAAACGAATCACAAATTGTTAAACTAAGGAAACGATTTCCAAACAACTTGCCGCAACTCCGACTTGTTGCCAGCTGCAAATGTCATGACAAAAGCAACACGCAACCACAGACAAACAGACGTAACACTAAGAACAAATTGCCTTACAATACATCGTCATAAATCTAAATTTAGATACGTTAAAATACTAGCGCTATCTGACGGCCGCTCTGCCCATTTCAGTGTGTCAACCATGTTTGATTGTCTTGCCTGCCGCAACAGCTGCCAACGAGCGCGTCCATGAAAGACACGCACACTACTTCAGGCTCAGTTGACTGTCATTCGAAGCAAGCGAAGCAGGTTCGTAGAAAAGTGAAAAATTAGTGGAAAGTTAGTAAAAACCAGTAAATTCAGTGTAGTTTGGAAATTATTCCGACGGAAAAAACAGCGGCAATAACAGTGAATCTCTAGTATACGAAGTGGTCCCCACCAAAATACACTACCAAACAAGCGCCGAGGTGTATACAGATGCCCGATCGACAAATTGGTGAAAATTTGCTGAAATCTCGGATTTGTAGATTTGGTAGATTTCAGTGACGACGTCCAGATTCGTACCGATGGAATCGACTAGCGGGAATGCTGCCTCGATGACAAGTCCAAAAATGGCACACAAGCGGCGGGTAAAACCAACCGGAAGGCAAATCTAAAGCGCTCAAATATGAAAAATTATCCACCGCCACCACATTTTCTCCCACCAATTCGTCTGGATCCAATGGGCTATATGCCTAAACTGATGCCGCCTATGCGAGGCCCGATAATGAACCCAGCGGGACTTATGATGCCTCCACCGTTGCGAGGGCGCCTGGATGTTACTGGAAAGCTTCATTTTGGTGGTAGAAAGAGTTTCAAGGGTGTAGCACGGACCCTTTCCAATCGAAGTTCGACAAGGAAGAAAAGGACGACGACAGATGAGTAAGTGTAAATGAACATTGAAAATGAGTTTTCTTCGGACTACGGTTCAGACTCGACTCGAATGGAATGTATTCTTCCTACAAGGATGAGTGGTGCGATAGTGATGAGAATGAAGACGTCGATTGGAACGTAATGAGGATGTGGAATCAGCACAAATGGTGGAATTACCATGCCACAACTGGAGAAATCGCTCGTTCACAAACCGAGACAGGAGGATCGCGATAAGACAGGCTGTCCGAAATGGTTTATTTGTATGACGAGGAAGGAAATTTAATTGGGCTGACAAATTGGAATGCAGTAAGGTAAACAAAACCGTCCTTCTATTTGATAAGCTTTAGAATTTTATGAATATATGATCTTTTTCAGAATCTTCATGAAAAAATAATTTTACCATTATTATTGTTATTTCTTGTGTGGAACGCTTCAAGTGATGCGTCCATTCTGGCGGCGGCGTTAAGTGAAATGCGAACTTATCCAATGACATGCACTTAACCCTTATGTGATCGACAGGGTACCCTTTTACATTACGAAATATCATAGATTATTTTAAAACAGGAAGCTGAAATTCAGTGACATCTTAATAAAAGTGAGAAGGCAACTTTTTGCATAAAAACATTTCATATAGTAGCAAGGGTTTTTTTGGATTTGGAGGATGGAAGGGGAGATCTGAGTGGGGGGTTGGGGGGTGGTTAGTATAGGTTTGGACGGGTTTAAATTTCATTTTGACGAAGTCTTATTTCGACCCCCAGACGCGTTTTTGTTTACCCTCTAAATGATCGACAGGGTTCCAAAATATCCTACTGGCGAGATTTCATGGATTTTGATACCCATATTGCCAGGGTTTCCTTCTAAATACGTTCATGGCCACTCGAGGCACAACGGGACCCTGTTTCGGAAAGACAAGTCCATGGACAAATCATCAGATGGCTACAAAACGTTGAGAAATATCCTATTGGCAAAATTTCATGAATTTTGATACAAATATTGCCAGAGTTTTCTACTGAAAATGTTCATGGCCACTCGAGGCCCCACGGGAACCTGTTTCGGAATGACCGGTCCGAGGACAAATCATCAGATGGCCACAAAACGTTGAGAATGAGCCTACTGGCGAAATTTCATGAATTTTGATTCCCCTTATTGCCAGGGTTTCTTTTATTTTGTGTAAGGCCGCTGGGGGGGGGGGTTAGAAAAGGAGTGGCGGGGGCAAGAAGAGGTGGGGCGCGGATAAAATAGAAATAGTTTTGGGAATTTGTAGAATTTTTTGGTACAGGTTTCAAATATTTCGTGGCGAGGGCGGAACGGGTGGGGTAGTGTGAGGAATGGTGGGAGGCGGAAGTTATTTGATAGGTAAAAATTGGAATGTGAAAAGTTTTTGTTTGGCTTACACCGTGTCCAATATATTCTCATACACTTTTTCCTTGCATTGGTGTCGTGCAACTACTCAACATGCTTCACGTATGTGTTGGTGTAGTTTTGCACTATGTTTATACAAACGCTTTTAGGTTATGTCCGATTGTTTTCATTCGGTGTTTATCTTTTACCAGCGATGAAGGAGTTTCGTGCTGTGGTGATAAATTTTTTTTGAAAGGTGAGCGCCCGGGCGCTATTTTCAGAAATTTGAAAAACCTCGGAGTAAAGCGGGATTTTGTGTACCGAACCATCCGAAGGTACCGTGACACCTGCTCGTTGGATGACCGGAAGAGATCCGGTCGTACTCGTACGGTGCGGACTGCGCGAGTTGTTAAAGTGGTCAGGGAATGGATTAGACGAAAATCACAGCGCTCTGTACGTAAAATGGCCGCAGATCTGAATGTTTCGAGATCGTCAATGCACAATATACTGCAAAATGACCTCGGATTCCAAGCTTTTAAGAAACTTAGGTTCACGGAGTTTCGGAACCTTCCAAGTAGAAACGACTCGAAAGAGCAAGTCTGCTTTTGTCGCGGCACGGTGGAGAAGAATTTATCTTTTCCGACGAAAAGTTATTCGTCTTGCAACAATCCCACAATGTCCAGAACGACAGATGGTGGGCTCTCTCTTCGAGAACTGTTCCAGAGAGTGATAGGAATATTCCACGGTTCCAAAGTGCTGTGTCAGTGAAGGTTTCGGGAGGAATTTGCAAGCGAGGCAAATTACCACTGGTTTTCATCGAAAAAGGCGTCAAAGTGATTGCCGTTTGGAGAAAGTTTTGGAGAAAGTTGTCAAGCCACATGTACAAGAGTAGTTTGGAGATGATCACTATGTGTTTCAGCAGGACGGAGCGCCATCGCATACTGCAAATCTCGTTAAGGGCTGGTGCCAAGAAAATTTGACCGACTTTTTGGACAAGAATGAATGGCCTCCCAGTTCACCAGATCTGAATCCCTTGGATTATTTAGTATGGTCATACATGTTGGCGAAGGTTAATGACTACAGGGCGTCTAATATGAACCAATTCAAAACCGTAATCAAACGATTTTGGGACGAAATGCCGTTAGAAGTCGTGCGTACCGCCTGTGACGGTTTTGAAAAACGTCTGGAGCTGGTCAAGAAGGTTAAATGCGGTGTTAATCCAAAACATATGCTGTAGTTGATCAGTATTATACTGCAATATAATGGGTAAAGTTATCAATAATATCTGGATTATCGATTTGAAATTGAAAAAGAAATATGGATTATCGATTTGAAATAAATAGAGTTTTTTTTTGTATAAGAATATATTGGACACGGTTAAAAAGTTTTTTTTTTTTTTTTATTATATAGTGGATAGGGGGGGGGGGGGTTGTTTTGTTTTTTTTTTTTCTTCGGTTGGGCGTTTGCTGTTCGGGGCATTTATTCAATTTTTCTCCTTGGGGTGTTGGTAGTTTTTTGTAGTTTAATGCGGTGCAACAGAGTGTGGGTTACCTTTTTTTCTGTTTTTCCGTTTTCACATTTTTATTAAATTTTTTTACACATTCCGCCGTTCCTCGTTCTCTAAATATTATTTTAATTAATTTATATGTAATAGTAATATAAATCTCAATCAATTTCATACCTTTCCACGGCACGGGGAAAACTAAAGAAGGATTTTCCGCAGTGTTTACCTTCCTGACTAAGGCAAAATAAAACTTCATAATTGCGTCCCATGTTTTGACGAAAAAAAAAAAACATTTCCGAACATACTCACACTTACAAGCGAAGCTAGTTCAAGGAAATCAAGAAAAGGAAGTAATAATTATCGATGCGAGCGCTGTCAGTGGTGGCTTGGCCAACTATTTGTATTCAAATTAAACGTTTTTTAGGTGGATGATGGGCATCAATTAGAGTGTTACGTCTGTTCGTCTGTGACGCGACTAGGAAGAATAGGAAGATAGGAAGAAGATCGTCTGTTGGAAAGAAAGCTAGATTTACGGCTTGCAAGTATTATTTTTGATTACCATAGAATGATTTTCAAATATTACGAAGTAGAGATACTTTATCCAATTAGATACAATTTTGGCCTGAAAATGATCCACAATTCACGCGTTTGAAAAAAAAACCCAAAATATTTTTGATCTTCGTTGCCAACAAATAAAAAGCTTCTTTATATTTTTTTATTATTAATTTACTCGGTTTATCATTGTAAAAATATTAACAGTACTTCGAATAGTAAACATTACAGGTTATTGTGCTCTGTATGGTTATATTTTAAATAATACTTATGTTGTCATTCATTTGAATAACGTTTTACTATTTTTACGTACGTATTCTTATTCAGAACAAAATAATTTATGATTACCATAATCCTGCTCCATTTAATTTGTTCTATTCAAATTATCAACGTTACAATCTTGTAATCCCTGAATTAATTTGTAGGGCGTCAAGCAGCAGAGAAGAAGAAGAATACTCCCACAGTCTCTGTGCATAAACTTAGCCCATTTTGCTTATCTGCACGAACTATTCGCTGCTAAAACACCGTCTTTGTTTCTGTTGTATGGCAGCATTTCTGTTGTTTGTTTACCAAAATCTATTTGCAGCTAACTAGCACGACCCTTTTTAACAAGTTGCCTAAGTCCTCAAACTTTTTCCGGCTAACTTTATTGCGGTTGGAAATTTCCATCGTCGCTCAAACCACTCCAACCGATTCAAAGATTCATTGTTCGTCTTTTACTTTCCCGATTCGCGTTAAGGTATAGCGAAAGTTTCGCATGCTTGCATCGAGAAACTTTTCGCCAGTTTATTTCGAGATCAGTAGCTGGGAAAACAAAATTCTCGGACAGACCTGTACCAGCGTAAAATGGTATGATTCAATTGAATGCGAAACTTATTCCACAGCATGCAATAGAATAATACGTTTTCAGATGATTCAATTTGACGTTCTACGATCAAAAAGCTGGTCGAGGTCAAAGTTTTGTTGTAAATTGATTTCAATTTACTTTCAAATTTATCAATTTCGAAAACATAGGTTTCGAAAATAAATGATGATGGTGTAATACTACCATCTATTAGCATGTAGCAAGATAGCTTTCCATTGCACAGAAATAATCTGAAAAACGATTTGACCAGGTTTCTTTTGTTGTTTGTGATTATCCAGCTCCTGCATGAAGGTCAAAAAACGTTTGGGCCGGACCGTAAGCAGACGCACTTACGCGAAACCCGTGAATAAAAGGAAGAGAATCTCCTTGCAGAAGAAAGTTCACACTCACAGCACTAAAGATTGGACTCGGAAAAAATGCGACACTTTGTTTTGGATGTAACTTTTAATCGCGTGGGTTAAAATTAATGAATTTGGGGTAATACTAGTTTATGTGTTTATGTATGCAAAATTTTATCGCGATTTGTCAAGTAGTTTTCAAGATGCATTCGAAACAAGAAGAGCTAGTCAGTCGCACAGATAGATGGGCAAAAGGCTTGGAATCCACCATTCCACCGTGTCCCGCGTTGTGAAGATGTTGTGAAGACCATCGAGCGGCGCGCTGGAAGCGGCGCGCTGGAAGCGGCCGAAAACCGAAAACGGAATACCCAGAGAAGGCGCGGAAGATAAGGCAGTACTTTAAAAAAGAGGGGGAAAAAAGGGGGGGGGAGGGGGGGGGGGGGGGGGGGGTGTTGGGGAGGCGTCAAACCCGACTGACAAGCAAAACACGGTGGCCAAGTTGCGTGCGCGGAAGCTGTACCGTGAGTGGTTGGTCAAACCAGGCTGTCTCGTCATGGACGACGAGACATATACAGGGTGCGGCAGAAAATAATGCGAAAATGTTCAAACTTGAGTATTGGGTTAATTCGTGTAGCTAGTGACTAATTTCTGTCGAAAGTGTATTTGTTTATGCTCACTTTCAAGTGCTGCATCCAAACATTCTATTTGTTTTATTGCAAATTCGTCAAAATGTTCGCGAAAGAAGTGATTACCAGTTTGTTGCTCGCCCAGAATAAGCCGAAAGAGATTGCCAAGGTGGTAGGGTGCCATTTGGCAACAGTTTACCGCATAAAAAAGTCCCTGCAGGATGGTCCTAAGCAGCGGAAGCCGGGAAGTGGACGTCCGCGTTTTGCACGCACGCCGAACGTGATCAAATCGGTCCGTGCAAAAATTGCTCGCAACCCGGTGCGTTCCATAAGAAAACTTGCAAAGGAAGCCAATATTTCGGAGAAATCCATGCGGAGAATCATCAAAGAAGACCTGCATGCATCTTCCAGAGCCAGAGTGAAACGCCACTTGATTACGGACCGGGTCAAGGAACTACGAGTGACTCGTTCCTGGAGATTGCTTTCCTTGTTGAAGAAGGAAAAAATGATAATCCTGTTCTCCGACGAAAAGCTTTTCAGCATCGATGCTGTGGCCAACAGCCGCACGGACCGGTTCATTTCACCGCAGAAAATGGAGAACGTTCCGGAAAAAGTGAAATTCAAATTTCAAACCAAACATCCGGCTGGTGTCGTGATGTTTGGCTTGATGGCGTCCAACGGTTTGAAAATGCCGCCTGTTTTCATTGATGCTGGAGTTAAAATCAATACCGAAGTGTATATCGGTATTTTAAAGGACCAAGTGCTTCCCTGGGTGAAGACCAACTTCTTCGAGGACCAAAACGTTGTCCTACAGACGGATGGAGCGCCGTGTCACACGTCCAATCGAACCCAACAATGGTTGAACGATAACATGAAGTTTTGGCCGAAGGATTTGTGGCCCCCTAGCAGTCCAGATCTTAATCCGTTGGATTATTCGATTTGGGCATATGTTGAAGCACGAGCCTGCAAAACATCACACCCTAGTGTGAAAACCCTGAAGTCAATCATAACACGCACATGGCAGTCAATGTCGGAGGACTACGTCCGAAAGGCATGCTCTGGGTTCCGGCGTCGGCTCGAGGATGTTATTAATAAAAATGGAGGACACATTGAATAAATTTGTTTAAAAGGACATTATAAAGATAACTGCACTCGAAAATGTTGATATTATTGCTTGAGTTAGTTGAAAATGGGATTTAAAAGAAATAGAACAAATTTTCGCATTATTTTCTGCCGCACCCTGTATATTAAGGCGGACACCAAACAAATCCCCGGTCTCGAGTTTTTTGTCGGTACGTGGAGGCATGGAGGTTCCGGAAAGTTCCGGGAGAGAAACATGGACAAATTCGCGAAGAAGTACCTGTTGTGGCAGGCGATCTGCGAGTGCGGACGGTACAGCAAGCCGTGCGTTACAACCGGCACCATAAACGGGCAGATTTATCGAGAGGAATGCTTGCAGAAGCGCTTGCTGCCCTTCCTCCGCTCTCACCGTGGTCCCAAGCTGTTCTGGCCGGATCTCGCTTCGTGCCATTACGCCAAGCCTGTAACGGATTGGTACGAAGCGAAGGGCGTTAATGTGGTCCCGAAGGAGGCGAACCCGCAAAATACACCAGAACTTCGTCTGATCGAAAAGTTTTGGGCGATAATGAAGAAGAAGTTGAAGAAAAGCGGAAAAACATTCAAAACCGATGAAGCTTTGAAGAAAAACTGGGAGAAATTGTGTAAGGAAGATGGACAAAGCCTCGCCCAAGATCTCATGAGCAGTATTAAGAGAAATGTACGAGCATTCAGCTTGGGGGAGGAAATTTAATAAATAAATTATGCCAAAACATAGCTAATATATAGTTATTTATTCCCTGAAAATTCGAGAAGTATCCGATTTAAAATGAATTTTTGGTGATCATTTTTGTGTGTCTCATTTTTTGTGGCGGAGGTTTGCATGAACCAGAATTTTATTCACATTTAGAGGAAAATTCTACAAGCAAACGTTTGGTTTAAGCATGGGAAGCAAACTTTCACCCCTATTGGCGAACCTCCTTATGAGCGACTTCGAGGTAGACACTGAGAAGGAAATGTTTTTCCCTCGAGTTTGGTGGCGTTATGTTGATGATGTACTGGCACCGGTGAAAGAACGCTACCTAGATCAAACGATCAGGATGCTTAACTCGCGTCACAGCTCAATTAAGTTCACGGTAGAAAAAGAAATAGACGGAAAATTACCTTTCCTGGATTTAATGATCACCAGGAAGGGGGACGACACGTTGAAATTTGGAATTTACCGTAAACCGACATCGACTGATAGGTGCATTACATCCGACTCCAATCACTTTGGATCCCAAAAGCAAGTAGCTTTTCACTCCATGGCACACCGCCTATATAATGAACCTATGGAGGAACAAGAATTTGCTGAAGAAAAAGAACGTATCCACCAGGCAGCGGATGTGAAAGGGTACGAAGAATCAGCCTACCGTTCTATCCTAAAGTCACGAACCCAATAAAAAACATACTCAAACGGCAAGGAATACACATAGTTTACAAAAGCGAAAACACTTTACGCGACGTTCTATGCAATTTGAAGGACAAGGTTCCACCGGACGAAAATTCGGGGATTTACCAAATTCCCTGCCAGGACTGCTCCTCGGTGTACATCGGACAAACCCGCCGCAAAGTAAAGGTTCGCTTAAAAGAACACAGAAACGCTGTTGATAAACAGAAACTGCAGGAATCAGCAGCAGCGGTACATGCGACGGGTTTGGACCATCATATTGATTGGAAAAATACAAAATTAATTAAAACAGTAAGGAAATTATCACACCTAAACGCATGGGAATCGATGTTTATCTCCAACTAATCCGAACCGCTCATGAAGGAATACGATCCTCCCATCACATCATGTCTGTTTAATATGACAAAGCTGAGAATTCAGTAACCGTCTCTTCTCTTCTGACCACTACACAACAGCGTACGAAGATTTGTGTAATCAGTCGGACATAGACCCGTAGATGGGCAGCATCGCGCCCGAAACCGGTCGACCAAAAGGTAATTTTTTAAATTGTAAGAACGATAAGTGTTGTGTCTTGTGTCGCGTCGCGTTTTGTTAGTGTCGTGTAGTTCTTACGTCAGCATAAAAAGACAGTCAGATGATTACACACACGCATTAAAACAGTAAAAATAATAGTTAAAGCTACCCAAAAATAAGTATTGAAAACTTTCGCATTTTTTATGGGACATACTGTACTACTCAGTAATCGCCTGAAACACGTTCTAGCGGAATGTTGAACAGGAAATACCATTAACTTGCCGAAGTCCTTTGCGTGTTTCAAACGGTCTTTGCACACAAACGATCAAAAGATCTGTACACCATGCATCGTTGCCTTGATGAGTCTATGGGTCAAGTCGATAATCTTTCCTTGAAATCGATAAATAGGTGGTGCGTAGGAACTGCGACATTTTTGGAGGATCTACCACAACGTGAAAATTTGGTCTGTTGTCGATCGGCCATCAACAAAACCGGTTCGATAATTTCCCACGAAGCTGCTCGCTAGCGGCGATAGACGGTGGAAAATGATCTGAGAAAGCACTTTGTAGGCCACGTTGACAATAGTGATCGCTCGGTAGTTCTCACATTTTAACTTGTCACCCTTTTTGTATGTTGGGCATAACTCCCTTGACGTTCATCCGTCAAGATACCTCCAACTTTATCCCGACACATTTCGGCTCGCGGTACAAAGCCTTTGTGGGATGCTTAGAGTTTCTTGTAGAACTCTCCCTCATCCGGCAACGCCGCATGTAGGCTTTGCGAGTAATCAGTGGCGACTTCGGGTAGCTTCAGTCGTTCCAGATTGTACAGTGGCGGGCGTCGGTACCGAATGTTGTTTACAGCGGAAAGTCTTTGGCGCCTTTTGACCATAACCAGATAGTGGTTCGAATCGATGTTTGAGCCGCGATAGGTCCTGACGACGATAATATCCGAGAAGTACCTTCCTTCAATTTAAACGTGGTCGATTTGAGATTCGGTCGGCTGTGGTGATCTCCGGATAAACCGATATGGGATGCTGTGCTGGAAGTAGGTACTACGTATCACTATGGGCGATTTCCATACAAGCAGGCGGACGAAAATATTTTGATATTTTTTTCTTGTTTTGTAGAGTTTTCTTTTGGTTGATGTTATCAAAATATGTTGTTAATATACTTTTTTTAACATTTCGGGATTAACTTTTCAAAAGGGCTTAACTTTCCATTGATTTTAAAAAAAAACTATAATATCTTGAAAACGGATGTGACTTAAACTCTAATTTCAAAGGATAAATCATGATAATAATATTTCAATCTTTCTAAAGGAACATCCACAAATTACGTGATATATTATGGGAGGGGGGCTCAGAAATAGAAACGTACCATGTATTAGGTATGGCATAATATGCTACGAAGAAGGTCTGGAAATGATCAATATTATGCTACGTCATTTGTGGATGGTCCCAAACAGAGATATTGCCTTTTCACAGAAAACTTAGCATGCATAGAATATTCAGAAAGAAGAAGAAGCAGCATCCGCAGCTGTTGCTTCCTTCAATGATTTGAATATTACCAAGCAAACTCGATGCATAGGTACAAGGTAATCGCTGAACAAAATAGCTGTGGTTGTCAGTGACGATTGTCAGTTTCGGGTATTTGAATCTGACGCCTGATGCAATTTTTTCTCTGAAACGGCAATAATAAGAATTGATTTTCGGTCCAACCATCAATAACGTAATTTATTTTTCGAAATTGTTCCATACTGCCTTCCCCTTGCATGATTTTTACGAATAAACCTGATAAACGTTTCATGACGCGTAAGAAAACACAAGATCCCTTTACCCGTCTGCCCCAGCAAAATTAATAGATGACTTCTTTGTATAGAACACGCAACAACAAAAAATTTATAATCTGCTTCAGTTTATTTATTTACATAACGGTAGAAATACATATATATTTTTACAATGCGAACATACAATAACAACTCCAATATTTTTTTTGTCGATTTGCATTAATCTTACTATGTTTCTGTTTCATCACAAACAAAATCCTCATCAACTTCATCGACAGCTTTCATAAGTTCCTCCAACGCATCGCAGTTATCGGTGTCGGATGTTGAACGTGTTTCAGAATCTTCAAAAATCATAAAACTTTTCACGATATCTGGATAATCTAGAACATTTTTTTTCTGTCGTCTTTTCTCCATCCAAAGTGAGCTGATGAATGGGTCTGATTCATTCATGGCACGAATGAAGACATCATGTAAGTTGTCCAGCCTTGAGCGCTTTCTAGCATGATGGGTTCGGTATTTCTTTAACTGTTTGTGCTGGCTTTCTGCTGCCTCTTCTGCTAATATACCAAGCGGCGCTGGAGAATGCATAATAATTTCTCCGGCATGAGCGAGTACTTTATGCACAGTTGCAGGAATTTTATACCAATCGTACAATTCCAGATAAAGTCGGTAGGTATCCTTGCAATACGAATCTATTTTTTCGGGGTTTATTGGGTCTTGACAGTTGATAGCAATTAAAATATTTCTAAACATCACAATCAATTCTTCGTCGATGTTCAGAATTCTGCTTAAAAGCTGAGGATTTGCCAATGTTCGTCGACAAACGTTACCTGTAGTACTTGTACCTGCACCACCAGATCTTGGTTGATCTACTCTGACTCCAAAATGCTCATGAAGCTGTTTCGTTATCAGTTTTTTTCTTTGTTCGTATAATTCTTTAAATGGCTGTGAAACCTGCCATTTTTTTAAAATCCATTCTATATGCAATATGCAAAAGGCATTCGAAAAATCGAATCCAAGCATGAAGCGGAGATATACCGTAATGTAGAGCATCTTCGTTTGTTAAAAATCCTTCTTCAAACTTTTCTTTACTGTTCATTACATTAGGCTTTGCTCCACAGATTGGGTAATTTTGGATTGATGAACTTCCTGTAATATACGTGAGGACTTTTCCATCTATCATGCTAAGTACAAAATCAAAATCAACAAAAATTATTTTGTCATTTAAAAGCTCGACCTTCACTGGCGTCAATTCATTCATTTCTTTTTCAATGTCATTTTTTGTGGCAAGAATTACCTCCTTACTCTCTTTGATAAATTCAAGGATGATGGGCCTACAAAATCGAATACTTTGAGGCATAGCATTGAACCACATAATCATTTTTCGATCATTATGCATGAATAACTGAATTGGAGTAAGTGTTGATGAAAATACATCAGAATCATTCTGACATCCTTCTGGCAGCTTCTGGTGGTACTGAGAATACCCGGTTGAGCCATCCATACCCCAACTACATAATATAATTAGTTCAGCACTATCCAGCTCGTTAGAATCCATGTACTCGTTCAGCTCTGCGTCGATTATTTTCACGATTCGATGCACTGTATTGTCCAGAAGCGCCTGCAGTTTTACTCTAATTTTTGAAGCGGTTGCTTCGATGAACTCGTTGGGGGGTGCGCATTTCTTTTTTACTTCCCCGATGACGCCGTAAGGTGGAAATCGTGACGGTGATTCTCTGTGTATTAGTTCGTATTGGAATCGACTAAATCCAGCTTCGATGAAAAAACTAAAAGCTTCCTCGGGTGACATCATTCCACGTTGATCAGTTAATTGCGACAACATTTTTCTAGAATCTCCTCGATTTCTTAGAATAAGGCCGATGACTTTAACTAAATTTATCTCTTTCCTATTGTAAGCTGTCCTTCTCGCCATTACTAGAGCCTTTTCGATGCTGTCTTTTTTGGGATCCAAGCTTTCGTTGTCAATGACACGTCGTTTTCCTCTTTCGCTCAGATCAGCAAAAGGTTTTGAGGGTCTCCCACGCTTTGCAGATGACGCCGAGGTTGAAGGAGCATCTTGTTCTTGTTCGATGAACTCCGCAATGCCGAAGTCTCCATTTATCTAATCCCGAGAATATGCCTCGAATCTTTCCTGTTTTCGTTGAGCTTCATTCCACTTTAGCTTGTATTTACAAGCGGTCCTATAGAGTTTATCCTGGAGACGTTCACGTTTTTCCTCCGATATAGGATAGTTTTCACAAATAAATTTAAAAGCTCTTTCAACATTCGCATTATGCGTCAATTTAGAATCAAACAACGAAATTATAACTCTATTATCCATTTTTACACTTGCACTCAACCGTAGTTTATGGGATTTCAAATAATACACTGTCAGTATAAATACCACTCCTGGTAATAAATCGTACTCTAGGTACTTACCATGAGCCTCAAACATTGAGTACCTAAGCGAGTCGATGGCAGCAAGGTCCACATACACGTAGGTACGAATTAACGAATTTACGAAAATTAATAAAGCAACACCAGCAAAAATTCAGGAAACACATTATTCAAAAACAAGACAAAATAACAAAAAGAACGTAAACTTTAAACTTACATTGGAAAACATGTTAACATGAAGAAGCCCTTGTATGCGATGATAATAATACCGATTTTATTATTTATAACCAATTATAGCAGAAACTGTTTTAAACATATGTTTAATAATTTTAAATTTAAGTGTAAAGTGTTAATTTATAACTTATTTTGGTTAAACCATCGCCAGAAATTACCAAAATCGCCCAAAAAAGTAAATACGTTTTCAACAACCTAAAATAATGGAATTGTACCAAAGTGGTCATATTTTTAAACCGCCTGATTTCAAAATGGCGCAAGTTTGCGCAGAGTTTTCCTTCGTAATTTGTTATTATACATCCCACACTTGATTCAGAGCTGCTGGGTTATGCGGGGATATGCGGGGAAAAAATTTCTTTTTTACAAAATTAAAATTTTTTTTTTTTTTTTTTTTTTTTTTCTTTTAAATTTTTTTTTTTTTTTTTTTTTTTATGACATATTATTTTATTTTTTTTTTTTTTTAGTTTTTTTTTTTTTTTTTTTAAATATTGTGTGGTGGGGGGGGGTTTTTTTATAAAAAAAAGTAATCATTTTTTTTGAGAAGAAGTGTTTTTTTTGGGAAAAAGGTGTTTTTTTTTCTTGTCTGGAAAAAAAATGTGGGAGGGGTGGGAAGTTGTAATTTTTTTTTATTTTTTTTTTTTTTTTTTAAAAAAAAATGAAAAAAAATTTTGTGGGGATGTTTCCTTTTTGGTTTTCGTCTGGTTTTTTTTTTTTGGGTATGGTCATAGTTTTGTTGGCGGCGATATCATTAAGCCTGAGGCCATTTTTGTTCGTATGCTGGTGGGCGCTGAACTTTCCTATAACCGGTCTGAATTTGTTCTTCTGGCCGACCTGAGCATTGGTATCTCCGATAACGATTTTGACGTCATGGCTAGGGCAGCGGCCGTATTTTCATTCCAGTTGCGCGTAAAAAGTGTCCTTATCGTCATCGTCACTTCCTATGTGAGGGCTGTGCACGTTGATTATGCTGACATTGAAGAAACGGTCTTTGACCTCAATTTGCACGTTCTGTTGTCGATTGGCCACCACCCAATCACGCGCTTTTGCATTTCGCCCATCACAACAATAGCTGTACCCAACTCGTGTGTATTGCAGCAGCTCTGGCAGGTGGTATAGCGGTATAATGCGTATGTACCGTTGATTCTTTTCAGCAAACCTTCTGCAGCGCTACAATGTCAAACTTGCGAACCCTCAATAGGTCAGAGAGAATGTGGATACTTCTCAAGAAATTGGAAGACTTACAGTCTCATGTTCCGAGTTTCCAAACGTTAGTCCATTTTCGTCGTGTCGGTCTAAGACGATTGTTCAAGTCCGTATTAACGTTGTGTGTTTCCTGTAATTAAGATTTTTACGGTTGGCTTGTAGTGCCTGCACCAACCCCTGTCTAGCCGGAGGACCATCGTGCACAGCATTTTTCAGAGTCCCACGCGGACACGAGGACGATGATCAGCCACCCATAACCTTTCAAAGAGGGCAGCCCTTATGCCCTGTCAGTGTATGACAATGCTGCAGGGGGAAGTACCAGTAGTACGCATTGACCAGTCATTTACCAATCAACCATGAAGCAATTCTAAATCGCGTCCTCAACAGCCTTTTTTGAGCATATTTGTTAAGAAACTAACACAGCACATGCTATTAGAAGTTTATAATGAAATAACTATAGAGAAAGTCAATTGTCCGTTCACTGTCTACAGTCTACACTGTGTCCAAACAACCTTTACTCCAGTTATACTATTAGCTAACGAGTGTCTGTTATGGAAAAATAAGGAAATATTCATTTAAGGCGATTTGCCGATCGTAACTATCGCCTTCCATAGCGCAAGCGAGTCCGCTCTCATATTGACCGGAATCGAACAATATTTTCATGAGAAAATACGAGGAGTACTTTACTGGCATTAAGAAGCAATTAGCCTCTATAGAACTCCGTGATAATGAAGTACTGATCCAGAGTAAGTGAGGCAATAGTTTCTAGAGTAAAATATAGTGCAACTTATTCAGCGACATATACGGAAGTGCTTGATGTTTTCGAGTGCCGATATGAATTTCATTATTTACACCAAAGCTTTCGAAGGCCTCTATTAATGATCCGACCGTAAAGAACGATTTAGTGGAATCAACTTGGCTAATCTTTGTAGCAAATATCACCGGAGCAATGATAGAGAAAAGTTTGTTGATTGCTGCAGATATATTGAAAAAAAAAAACGAAAATGGTTGGATGTACCCAAATTAAATGGTTGTACATCTATATCATTCAAACAATCAGGCAACTTATATGATTGAGCTTGAACCATGTCCAATAAAACTCTATTTATTTCAAATCGATAATCCAGATTTTTTGGTAACTTTACCCATTATATTGCAATATAATACTGATCAACTACAGCATATGTTTTGGAATAACACCGCCTTTAACCTTCTTGACCAGCTCCAGACGTTTTTCGAAACCGTCACAGGCGGCACGCACGACTTCCATCGGCATTTCGTCCCAAATTCATTTGATTACTTACCTTCACCATCACTGACGCAGCACTTTGGAACCGTGGAATATTCCTATCACTCTCTGGAACAGTTCTCGAAGAGAGAGCCCACAATCTGTCGTTCTGGACATTGTGGGATTGTTGCAAGACGAATAACTTTTCGTCGGAAAAGATAAATTCTTCCCCACCGTGCCGCGACAAAAGCAGACTTGCTCTTTCGAGTCGTTTCTGCTTGGAAGGTTCCGAAACTCCGTGAACCTTACGTTTCTTGAAAGCTTGGAATCCGAGGTCATTTTGCAGTATATTGTGCATTGACGATCTCGAAACAGTCAGATCTGCGGCCATTTTACGTACAGAACGCTGTGATTTTCGTCTAATTCGTTCCCTGACCACTTTAACAACTCGTGCAGTCCGCACCGTACGAGTACGACCGGATCTCTTCCGGTCATCCAACGAGCAGGTGTCACGGTACCTTCGGATGGTTCGGTACACAAAATCCCGCTTTACTCCGAGGTTTTTCAAATTTCTAAAAATAGCACCCGGGCGCTCACCTTTCAAAAACGTTTTAATCACTAAAAGATAAAAGATAAACACCGAATGAAAACAATCGGACATAACCTAAAAGCGTTTGTATAAACATAGTGCAAAACTACACCAACACATACGTGAAGCATGTTGAGTAGTTGCACGACACCAATGCAAGGAAAAGGTGTATGAGACTATATTGGACACGGTGTAGATTATGTGAAGCAGGGTAATGAGGAAATTTCAAAATATATGGAACGTCTACATATGAACCATTTCCGAAATAAATCATAATTTGAGAAACTAGTAATGAAATCAATAAAATTACGCCTAAGGTTCAATAAGGATGCTCACCCTATTATATTTCACTACAACATAAAACAATAGATCAATTTAATAGTCGCACAGTAGTTCCAATCCCGACAAACAAATGATATTGTTGGAAGTCGACTGAAATTGCCTATTCATTTTTCATTGCCACCATGGCACCCTGATGTTATTCTACTGAATTAAACATGGCCCGAACAGAGAAAGCATAATGCAGTAGGCAGAGAAGAGACGCCACCGACGGTATCTTTGGAAACCAGAAGAATAATGTCGTTTGACAAATGATTTGTTGAAATTATGACAAATGAGGGGTTTCACTTCCATAAATTGGCTAATGCCTTTTTGACGTAGGCTTAGAATTCGAAGGAAACCGAGTGCAAAACCCTTTACGTATGAGGAACAGATGTGTCGTCAGGTTCACATAACAAACAAGTCTGTCGCTTTATAGCTTATTGGCTCAAAACATACCAGGAAAAACATGAATGCATGAGAATGAGGATGAGAATGTCTTTCGAGTTGAGAATTCCTTGACTTCTTTTTCCATAGCTTAGAATTGTTTTTGTCACAAAATTAAAAATTCATTAATCGTTTGGCTTATGAATTTTTCAATTAATTGAAAGTGTATCTATTTAGAACACTTATTTGATATTCAGCAAGAGACTTTCTAAAAGAAAACAGGCAAGAGATTCTCCAACATGATTAACATATCAGATGTCACGCTGTGGATTGCATCATAGAGTAGTTAATTACTAGATTGTTACATTACAACCTACAGCTTAGCGGTGAATTAGCATAACGTATCATGAATATGCATAAAAAAATTAAAACTTTTCCCTTCTACATGTGTGAAGCGAAAAGAAAATAGCATGTCATCACCCTCAACAACCGATTGACATCCACGTGTTTAAACTTTTCATCTGCAGCATGTCAACCCCACCTTTCGTATAAAAAGGGGTGGGCAAGTGCAAAATGTAGTCATTAAACAGTCTTGACGAACGGAAACGCTCAACTCGAATTTGAGTTCTGATTGGTTTAGCTGCATTTTGTGGGAGGCGAACTGCTAGTATGAGATTTATACTGGCAGCACTGATTGGAACCATCTTTGGCAACATGGTGGACCGTTCGATGGTAAGTAGTGGTGAAGAAAATCTTCTTAAGTTGTTTTTTTTTTCATTGAATTCGATGAACAATTGTTAGATATTATTTGCAACAACAACGTAAAGTTCATTCAGGTGCGCTGTTTTGGCAGTACTAATAGGTGTAAAGCCTGTCCACGTTAAATTTTGGACACCAAAATAATAGCAGCAAGAAAAATTTACACATTATTCAACATCTACATTAGAAACAGTTGATCAAGATGTTAATCCTTCTTTCTGTAAAATTCTCGAGCTTTCTGTGAACACCTGCCGTCAGGTTCCATACGGTATTCTCAGATACGCCTGTCGTAACGATTCTCCATCTTCTCTTGAAATTATCGGTAAAATTTGCTTTCTTATTAGTTTCGAAGAGTTTCCGCTTAACTAGAGCCCATTATTTCTCTTCTGGGCGATGTTTTGGACAGTTTGGTGGAGTGGCCGTTTTTGGCACGTATTTGACCTTTTGTACCTTATACCATTCCAGGACGGATTTCGCATAGTGACAAGAGGCCAAAACAGAGCTGGAGAGTCGGGGCTTCTGATAAACGGTAGAAGCCGCTTTTGCAGACATTCTTTCTCGTACACATCCTATAGTGCCGGTAGAGACGAAACTTTTAAATTGTCGACCACAACTACTTATGGCCTGCCAAATCAAATACTTCTTCGGGAATTTGGACACCTTCTTTGTCCGGAAATGCTCGGCAATGGCGTTCCTTTACATTTTGGCATAAAAAGCCAGACCCGGAAGCTGTTTAAAGTCATCGAGTACGTATGTTTCGTCGTCCATTGTGGTACAAGAAAATGTTTGCAAAAAATTGGTGTAAAGCTCCTTAGCACGACTTTTTGCAGTGAAATGTTGCTTGTCATCACGGTTGGGCACCCTTTTTACTTTGTACGCCTTGAGTTCTAGCCTCTGCTTCACTTTTTGTACGTATGATTTTGACTTCCCAACTTTGCGAGCCACATTTCGCACAGAATGATTGGGAATAATGGCTACCACATTCTTGTCTATTTGTCGGGAGCATACTTTTAGATTTGTTCCACTACCAGCCCTCCGATCCACAGTCAAGCGCTGGTCAAATGATTTGCAAACACAAAGCAGGGTACTTTTCCGTAGTGTTAGTTTCTTGGGAAGATCGCGTACCGATAAATTCGGATTTTGCTGTCGTTCGTACAAAATGCATTTGCGCACTTCCACTTGATTCAACGCCATTTTACTGAATGTAACAAGAATGTAAACATTTTGTTCCACGAACTAAAGTGGAGAGTTTTAGCTGAAAGAAAAATGTCCGAAATTTAACGTGGACAGGTTTTAAGTTTTCAAATGACTATTTTTCCAAAAAGGGGAGGGGGCGAAAAAGGGTATATCGAAAATAGTGATTTAAATGCGTATCTACGGTATGATAGCATCACTTGGAACTGCGCGCCAAAAATAAGTCGCTGAACCGATTGTCATGAAACTTTTAGGGAATGAAAAACTTTATATTACCATGATTAATGTTTATTTATTTTATTCTACTTCTTTACCAAATCTCAATGCCGAATATTCTTCATAATTCCAGCCATAAAATTTTGCCCAACGCTAGAATCGAACTTTTTCCTCTGCTTTAAAACATGATTTCAACTTTTCATGCTCCTTAGAGACAACCTTCCGATGTTTACGGAGTTTAAGCTCTATTATCATAGCCCTGTATCTTTCGATCGGCCGCAACTTCAGTGTGTTTGGAGGATTGAAATCCAGGGCACGAAATTCATTCCATTCGTCTTGTACCACTCCAAAACGCCCTTGGAATAGTGACAAGAGGTTGGATCCAGCCAAAAAATCGTAGGAACATTGTGAGATTTTAGGAACGAAAGAAGTCGTTTCTTCCGGCACTCATTCATGTAGACTTGCCCATTTACGGTTGCTGTTGTGAATCATGAATTTCTTCGGGAACTTTGACACTTGTTTGTTTGTTGAGGGACTCTGGAACATAAGCAGACCGTGCAGACGCGTCGTTTTACCAGGTACGCAAACTTAAAATGTCGTTTTTTTTTCATGAAAAAAGGGGTATTTTTTAAAAAAGGGTGGAAAAATTTTTTTTTTTTCATTTTGTTGCCCCCCTCTTTTTCTTTTTTTTTTCTTTTTTATTTTATTTTGGTTTTTTTTTTTTAATCAGGATAAAGGAAAAGGGCGGTTTCATGGGGGCACCAACCAAAACAAACACACAGGCCGGGTGGTTGGTTTGTATTTTAATTTCTGTTCCCCGGGGTGTGTGCTGGGGGGGACCATCGTGGGGGGTTTTTTGTTGTGTGATATTGTGTCCAGCCCTCCCAAGTAACATTGCCAAAACCATCAAGCTTTATTAAGTTTTACTAAAGTTTTATGAAAGCCACTAGAAATCAATTCGGCTTTATTATGGTAGCAAGAGATGCCAATAGGTTTCAAGTTTTTGTCAGGTTTATAAGAACCTTCACAGCTTCTTTAAAACGATCTTAAAACCTTGACTTCTAAAATTCCTTTTACTCCTATCAAAGGTTTTATTTTGACTTTATTAACTCATAAAATGCTGTTTTGAAATGCCGTTTTAGGACGCATTCATATTATCTTATTATGGTCAGTTGAAAAAGCATTTTAAAACCATTTTGCCTCCAGTAAATGCATTAAACGGCTAACTGGCATTGATGAAAGCTACCAAGCGACCAGATAGTTTTATAGTAGCCATTGCTAAGATAAATTGGCTTTTTGGCAAAACTGTGATTTCTTGCAATCGCCATATTGAAATATATGAAATAATTGAAGTGTGGAAAAATAAAAACACCAAATTTTAAATGTAATACAATTGAACTGTAGATCTGAGACAAACTTCGGTATTCGTTTAGATAACCTTAATGAACTCCATCAATTTTCAGGAGTTTCATGATTAATTTACGGAATATTTTTTTTTCAATTTTGTTTTTGTTGTTGTAAACTCGCATAATTTCCAAGGCGCATTTATTTTCAGTTCTTATCGTGCCAATATTCACCATAAAATTAAATGCGCATATGATTTGGAGCATGATACGCTATAAAAAAAAACACAATTTGTTTTATATATTTTGCTATCAATCATAATTTCCCGCAACAGTAGAACTTTTTTCTTAGCCATTATTTACTGTTGAATGAATCAGAAGAAAAACAAAGCAAAACAACAAAAATCAACCACGATATCGCCGTGAAGTTTGACAGCTGTGGCCATTCAGCCCTATGCTGGTTTTGATGGCGGCCAATAGGTTTTATGATTGTTCTCAAGTGGTCATAACATCTTTCACTAGATCATTTTCAAAATCTTTATGGTCTTAGAAAGGTTTTATTAATTTGTTTTCACAACCGTCTATAGAGTGGGCCACTTTGTACACATTTCGGCTTTAAAGATGCATAGAGGAGGTGTTGGTGGACAAAACAGTTTTGAATGTAGTGTCATCAACAAAGCCGGGAGGAGTGCTATACGGCTGGAATAGAACTGAAATTGTTACTTGGGCCATAAAGCTCGATTCAAAGTAAATCTGGCCGCACGTTTTGAATACACCACCGCTTCCCTGGTGGTTGGAACAAAAAACGTTTGACAGGTATTTGTTGATGTTTCATTGACAATAAATTGGTGAAAAGTGTTTTTCTCGATTGATCGACGCTTCTCGAAATTACGGATCATGGAACTTGAGAAAAGAAAATTAATTGCGTACACACATCTAGAGAATCCTTCGTGGTCTGCCTCAAAAAAAGCTTAAAGTGTTAAAATCTCCAAAGTCAACGGCAGTACTAGCACATCGGTCCCAAGCTCGGTCCCAAGCTCAATGATTCTCGCCCTTTACAACGTAGCTCACACCAACACATTCTCAAATGTTGTGTCAAAATAACATAGTGAATCAAAACAACAAAATCAAGATACTAGTACCGGAAGGTGACTGAAAAGCGCAAGAATTATTGCAAGGTGCAGACTGCAAGGTATACTTCGGACCTAGGGGTTCTACAACAGTGAACCAATTTCAAATCGCTAGTTGCATATTGATTGTTGGTTACAGTGCGACAAGGAACTGCGAGAAAAATTTGATCGACATGATTTGTCGGAATTCTATGCCAAATTTGCTCCGGAAGAGCGCTTTCCAGAGCTGCGAAATCATGCTCGGCTTCTTTGTTTGCATCCACATACATTTTGTGAACAACTGTTTTCCGTGATGAAGCAAGTAAAGTCAAAAGCAAGAAATAAGATAAGCGGATGAACATTTTAATTCATTGCGTATTTCGACCTCTAGCATGAAGACTGATCTCGATAAGCTTGCTCAAGAAAAGTGCAAGTGAATTGTTAAAATGCGAAAAGTTTTTTTTATTGATTTTCAAATAAATTGAATGTGATAAAAATCTACATTTTGTTGTTTGTAATTTTTTTTATTTTGGAAGAAAGGGCATTGCCTTACATTTCACGTACATCTACTACAGTAACGTGTCCTCAAAATAAGCTGTTTTTTACTAATTATTTTTTAAGCCATTAAAAATAACCTATTGCGGTCTCCGTAAAAAGCGCAAAATCTCATTTTTGGCCCATGCTGGTAAGCATCTACCTGAGCACCACTGGTCTACGCGGGATCAGATGCTCAAAAATGTCATCCAAAATTGGTTGATTTTATTATTTAAAATGACGTTTCCTACCATTCGATTTAATTCTACCAAGGCCGATTGCAGCGCCATCCCGGAGTTGATTAATATTCAACCACGGGCATTGCCCAATAGCATAATAATGCTGAGGATGCAAATTCGCCGAATTTGCGCGATCGGAGGACTGCAGCGGAAAGTGTTAGACAGAGTCTGCGACAATGTTCGACTACCATGTCCCTCGGCAAACTCTGCGCAGGCGCTTCACGTCATATGTTTCTGGGCAGTAGATCATAAGAATAAATGTGTAAAAATTTGAATTTTGGTTTATTGTATACGTCATATTTTCAATACCACCATTAGAGCGTTAACTAGGCCTGTTGATGCTGACTAAATAAACAAATGAAACAATATAAAAACAAAAAAAGTTCCTCCAAAACCTTCAGAAAATAGGGTTGTGTCAATGCTAAGCTAAACCAATAAAATACATACCGTTTATTTCTTGTTTTAATGCAATTTTTTTGTTTGTATTGTATGCATTTCAGCAGTTTTCTTTTTGATCACTTTATGAGTGCCGTATTTTTTGCGTTCTTTGTGAGTTTAGTGAGGAATAGTAAGGACTAGTCATCCTCAGAGTACAGAGATATGCGGAAGCGGCCATCTTGAGCCAATCAAGCAGAGAGGACTGTCAAAATCTGAGCCAAACGACCATGTCTACTGTTTGCTGAAATGTTTCGATTGCTAAGTACTGCAATGGAGTTAAAATAAATGGTTTATATTTATTACGTTTCAAAATAATAAAAAATTAAACATTCGTATTCTGCAGAATTCCCCCCGGTAGTAGTTATAAAATAATGTAATATTTTATTATGCTGTGTGTTCGATAATGTTTCTTGTGATGCTGAGATGAAAATTTGGCGGAATTTTTACAGAAGGCCATGAGCCACTTTAGTCAATGTACTTCACTGGTGCCGTGTTGGGAAGATGCCGTAGATTATAGCTAAGTTTCTGCTATGACACAGAGTCCTGTCAGTATTTTGAAGAGAATTCTGCTCCAATGTCTAATTCTGTCTGTTTGTTTGTTTCGCAGATCCCCACATTCCGTTTTCATAATATCACTTTGTAACGACTATATATCTGTTTCTTCTTAGCACACTGGAGTCAACAGTGAAAGCTGGATCTGCACCATTGAATTAGTCTCTTCAGATACCTGAGAGGTGGCAAACGCTTTCAAAATTGTGATCAACAATCAGTGGATGAGATCAAAGAGCAAGTTGGATGACGATACCAGTGCAACAACAACCAATAGGAGAAAACAGATTCATACCTGAACTTATCAATTACAATAATGTACACACAAAGAATAATGATTGTTAGAATTAAAAAAACCATTGCTCAAAATGAAAAGTTGCGTTGGTTCTTTTTCGTAGAAAGCGGTTTGCTTTCACAACAAAAACATTCAAACTGTCAAATCAAAATTTTCCTGCTTGGTACATTTAAAAGTTGAAACTTTCAGAACGAATTGTAGAACTGTCAAATCGAAAACGTGGCATCGTTGAAAATGAAAGCAAATTATGTTTATTCCAAAATAAACTTTCAACGAGAAAGTTTCGTGAAATAAAAATTAAAACATGCAATTTGGATTGAAATAAAAATAGTTTTAACATTAAAATGTTTATTTTTCAGATAAATTTTAGAATTTTCAACCAGAAAGCGTGGCATGAAAGCAAGTTAATCAAGATGAAAGTGCCGTGCAATTAAAAAAAATATGATGTTTGGAATGAAATAAAATTTTTTTGTGTCATAAAAAGCTTCTCTTAGATGAATCTTTATTACTTTCACAGCATGCTTCGAGACAAACTACAGGTAGTCTGTCTGACCGATTCTTTCTAGCACATAATTACTAAGGATTTTTATATGGAAGTCGTAAAATGTCCGCGTTCGTCCATTCGAATGGCAATCCGCATTCGTCCATCCTCGCGCAGTTCTGACAACAACTCGGTTAAAAGGTGCTCCGACGGTACTCCCAAATTATATATGATACGAACAAATTCCTTCAATGTTTGTTCCGTGCGCAGTGATATGATCGACCAGCGATTGTAGCATATCTATCGGATTCCATTATCCGCCTTTACCTGGAAATAATAGAAGCAAAATAATCACTCACTTTCCGGAACTACTTGAAGCGAAAACACAGCCGACGTACTTTTTTTTACAGAAAATGAACACGAAAAGAAACATTTTCCACGCAATTTTCACACAACGCTTATGAAAGCGGACGGGAGCAACGAATAACGCAGTAAATGCGCATGGACAGCAACATTCAAAAATTTCAAGCGACGACGACGACGACTTGCTTTGTGTTGGTGGATTTGACAGTTCTACAATTTTCATTGTAAAAGAAAACGCTTTTAAATTTACACACTGAACAAAAAAATAACACTTTCAAATCAAACGAAGAACTTTCGTTGTAGATAATTTTACTTTCAATTTAATGAAAAATAAACACTTTTCAGAAATAAAGTGCAAAACTTTTAATAAAACAAGATTTATTTTGTGTGTGTAGGAAACATTGGTGATTGAACATTTGACATAACCTCGGTTTCGGTCTCTATGAAAGTTATAATAATTCATTTGAAATTAAAACGCTTTATGTTAAACCATTTTTTCTTTCAATCAAAACAGCATACATTTATTTTGATTGCACGATACTTTCTAGTTGAAAGTTCATTTTAAAATATGCCACGGTGTGGATTTGACTACTATTCTCTGAAAAAGAAAACTTTTTATGTTCAAAGTATTTTTACAGCATACTTTTATTTAAATTGCACGACACTTTCTGGATGAAAGGTTATTTTGGAATAAAATAATTAGCTTTTATTTTTAACGATGCCACAGTTTCGATTTGACAGTTCTACAATTTGTTTTAAAAATTTCAACTTTTAAATGTAGAGCAGCAAAATTTTGAATTGACGGTTTGAAGGTTTTGTTTTGAAAGTAAACCACTTTCTACGAAAAAGAACCAACGCAACTTTTCAATTTTGGCAATGGTTTTTTTAATTTTAATAATCATTATTCTTTGTGTGTA
>JAHHFK020003682.1:0-51780 GCA_024533555.2 Aedes koreicus
ATTAATGTCTTGTTCAGATTGCTAGAGTTCAAAACAAACACACTTAGAAAATAAATACCTAACCCGGTTCAATTTTCTACCGAACCACATCGGTTACCAACAAGAAACTCCACAAATCGTTTATATATACTGTTTTCGGTGTATTTTTCGAGTAAAACCTGAATTTCGGTTACCGAGCATTTCGCTGAATAATTTCAACCTCAAACACTTCTCTTCGAGTCAATTCGGCGATGTCTACCGAAAAGCTCGGTTATTTTAGCTGACCCGATAAGCGTCTGACCCCTCGTCAGCCATTTTATCTCGCGTGTGCGGGCCGAATGTCTTTTTTTGCGAAAATTCTCGTACTGTGTTTTTTGTCATGTGAAATGTTTTTTTTTACCGATAGACTACAACACGTTTGGTTGAACCCCTCTGTAAGTATTTGATACTAATTTAGTGATTATATTTGCAGGCATCCTCGGTAGAGTCTGTTGTTTCTGCCATGAACACGTTGCAGGTTATCATTTGAAAAAAAAAAATGGATGGAAAATAGGGTGAGGTTTTTGCTTTAAACAGGACAAGGCCGCTGGAAAGGTTCTGCAATATTCGGATGTTTGTCGGGATTGACTTTTTTACTAGAGAAACCTGAATTGTATGTCCGGTATGAAATTGGTTTCTACTAACTCTAACAACTTGTTATAATTTTAGCTTTAATGAAGCACTTTTAAATAACGAATAAAGCTATCAATGATCAGACTCAAATCGATTCCGACAATGTACGTGGATTTTTTGCACTAATAAACAATGTTACTGGCAAAACTGGTTTTATTACTATGAAATTCGAAGCAAGATTCGAAGCCTTTTCAATCAAAATTCCAGCACTGCCAAAAGAACCGAATTCCGTAACTGGAACAGAAAAGTCGGTTTGTTAGACAGCGTTCGGTATTATTTGAGTAAACCGATGTTCAGCGATTGTTAGATTGATTTATACTGTTTATACTAGAATAAACAAGAAATATGACATCACCGAGATACACTTATATGTTCTGGCTGACCAGCGGTTAACACTTTGCTTTGTTTATGCTACAGGGTCTTTTACAAGGAAATTTTGATGAAGTTTTTCTTGTTGATAGAGCCTTTAGCACCCTTATATGATGTTACAATTTTTCAGTATGAAGTAAACATAGAGTTGTAAAATCATACAATAAAGCAGGCGTTATAAGAAGTACCAAAAATAAAAGCGTCATTACTGACAGTCTTTCAACATGTTACTTCTTCGTGGTCTGATGAACAAAGTATACATGACAAATGAGAAGTAGTAAAGCTGTTACCTGAATGAATTCTTATACACAGAGACAAATTTGATAGTCAATATTGTAGGGTAGATGTAATAGAGTCAATGATTACCATAGAAAATAAAAAAATAGTAGTATTTGAATGGTCAAAAAATAAATGAAAATTGTTATATATATTTTATTTGAGTGATTTGTCATGAATGAAAGTCATAACTTTTAAGAAGGTTATTCACGTAGCAGCGTGTTCAAACGAAATCGTAGTAGGTGCATGTGCATGATCGATTCAGTTATTTGGCGGATTTTGCAGAGCACAGTTGTGCTGGCGCGAGTGCAGAATGTCGCGAAGAATGAAGTCGAAGCCTCCAAGTCCTCGACCAGTCAAGACAGGAGTATGGATCTCGAAACGAAGAACTTTTGCTCACAAGCGTTCGTACAAAAAGTCGTTCGTTTCGAGCTATGTAATGCCACCCCAGGTCACGACAATGGCGCAGCGGGTAGGTAGAAATAGCATACAGATTGCAAGTGATGAAAAAAATCATTTCCGACAGAATGGCGGAGAAAGACCCTTTCGGTAGGGCTCTCTGACGGAGATGGGCAGCAGAGTAGGCCGAAGAGAGTAAAAAAGAACTAGATCCGAAAAAACACCCTTCCGGCGGAAGAGCGCAGGAGGATAAGACCCTTTCGGTAGGCTCCCTGACGGGAGATGGGCAGTGGAGTAGACGCAGAGGGTGGGAAAACTAGAGCTGATAAAAATCCCACTCTGACGGAAGGATGGAGACCGTTTAGGGATCTCTCTCGGTAGGCTTCCTGACTGAGATGGGTGGTTGAGTAGGCCAGAGGACACAATGAATCTCTGGGCAGTCATCCCAGCCATGCTAACGGTCGATGGCTGGAAAAAGCGCGCAGAGCCATAGCCATAGAAAAAATGTGACACGAAGTCACGTGTGATGAGCTGAAGGATTCTTGGATGCTCGGTGAACAGGGATAGGGAACATTGGTACAGACGGGCGTGTAGACCAAAAGTGTGCAGTTTTATTGAAACATTCCTATGAAATGAGATTCAAGGTAGATCGTCAACCAACATTTACGCCGATTCAGGACTTTACTGTCCGTTTGTTGAGAACGATTTTTGGTTCGCAAATCAAGGACCACCATTGCACGCTACGGTGGAGGAGGCTTTCTAGTCACCGACTCCTAATTGAAAAGGACCCACATTCTTCTGGTTTCAGGACATAAGTGTAAAACAGGACATCGCTCACCGGCAAAGGCCCTAAATACCAAGGAGAGAGTCCCTCCCCGGTTCGACAGAGAACGGCCTTGCCGTCGTCGACAAGCTACGTCAGGAGAAAACGCCTTTGCATCGGAAACGGCTCCAGAACGGCTATAGCAACCCGTCATCAAACCACCATCTCGATCGAAATGAGTGAACGAACCGCTATAGCCTACGAACGGTAGACACGCCAGTCTGACCACCATCGCGCTGTAATCTACGCACTAACCGGTGGTACCACCACCATCTTGCCGAAGGTTAGCCTTTGTTTGTCCGCCATCGACGGGATCTTTCTGGCAACTCATCGTGAGACTGTATTCGCCGTAGTCGCCGGAGTCACCCTTATTAACTTAGTCGTCGTTGCCATAGTAGTTTTTTGAAGGTACATCCTAGGTGTACACAACACAAACCACAGCAGAGAAAATACGGTGTTTGAATTGATCCGTTCTGTGGTATCAATTTATTTAAAAGCTTCAGTGCCCTTTAGCCCACAAAGCCCCTTCAGTTTGCCCAGTAGTGCGCCGACCCTGTGATCCAGTTCCCTGAGGCTCAGAAGTTCGGAAATTCGGTGGGCATTTTCAAAAACGCAAATTATAAACATTCCGGCTGAAAGTTTAGATTACTTCCAAGAGAAACTTTAAACCACTCTTATTGAAGTCTGGGACGCTTGGACGGAAATAATTTAGTACCTTGTAATACCAGCTTTAAAAGCTTTCAAGTGCAGCTTGCAAAACATCTAAGATAAACTTCTGTAAAGTTTCCTAGTATAGGTTTCAAAGCTACCAAGTGTAGCTTATATAGTGAAGCTTATAGTTAAGTGAAGCTTGAATAGTTTTGTAGTGAAGCTCGGAAAGCATTTAAGCGAAGTTTGGAATGCTTCGTGAAAAACTGGACAGCTTCCAAATAAAAGTTTTGAACTTTTCAATAGAAAGTATTGATAGCAGCATTCAATTAAAATTTGCAATCTCTAATTGAAGCTTCGAACGCATCTCCGTGCAAGCTTAATACCATCTTATTCATGCTTAGATAGATTCCAAAGGAAATTTAGAAACTTTTAACGCTTCCAAGAGATGCTTTGACTTTTTTTAAATAAAATTGTAACTCCTTCAAGCAAACCTTGCCAGACAGAAATTTTGAATTTAAGAAAGATTGCAAGGCTTACAAGTGATGCACTCAAAAGCTTTGAAGTGAAGTTTAAAATGATAAGTGAAGCTTGGAAAGCTTCCAGGTTAATGCATTATACCTTCTTATTGAAGCTTGAAACCATCAAAATGAGCCTTGCAAAATCTCCAAATGATACTGTGATACTTTAAATAGTGAGCTTTGAATGCTTTCTAGTGGAGATTTCCAAGTGTGTTTCAAATGAAATGTACGAATTGAAGCTTGAAATGTTTGTATGTCAAGCTACAAAGAGTTTTTACGCCGTTTGCGGAGTTCAAGTGAAGTCTTGAACGCTTGCTAGAGAACATAGAAACAGTTCAAAGTGAATCTAAAAAAAATTGATAGATTTTTCAATGAATGCTAATTTGAAATTTGATTTTAATTTCAACAACGTAAAATTTCTCTCAGTAACGCAAAAGAGGAAGTAAAATCAGAAAAATATTAGATAAAGATTTGAGCGGTAAGTTTAAAGTTGGTCGTTTCATCAATTGAACTCAATGTTAAGACTTTGAATCATACGGCAAAATTTAAGTACCAAACATTAGGATTTTGTATTTGCCAATGGCAATTAAATTTGGTGCGATAGATGAAGATAGTGGTTATATTAAACCGAATTTTGACTTGACATTAGTGATAATCGGTTTTATTAATACCAAGAATAAATATGCAACAAGCGATTTGATATTGATTCACTGTTGTAGAGCCCCTTGATCCGAAGTACACCTTGAAACCTGCACCTTGCAATACATTCTTACACTTTTCAGAACTAAACTTTTTGTTTTGATTCGCTGTGTTTTTTGATAGAATAATTGAAAGTGTGTTGGTATGAGTAACGTTATTAGTGGCGCAACATTAAGCTTGGGTCCGAGCCAAGGACCGATGGTCTAGTACTTCCTAAGTCAAAAACTAAATCATATTCTGTCTTGACTATCCAGCTCTTGTTAATACTATAAGCATTGAAGAAAAAAATCACCTTTTTGATGACATTACATATGTTTCTATAATAGGTAAGGAATTCTTATTTGTGTTTTATGGGTTCATGTCATAGATGGTTAATGCACATGAATACTTTTTAGAGCTTATGAGGATACAAAAAAAAGGTATTTAACAAAAAATACTGGAAATAACGTTGCAATTGAAAATGACGATAAAGGAAAATTTTTTTTTGTTATAACGAAAGAAAATAGATTCCAATTGAACGTAATATTTAGGGAAGCAAAATTATGGAAAATTACTTTAAAACTAGAGGCTGTAGTAGCTTTTTCGATAAACATCGCTCAGGAAAACAGTTTTAGAGGTAGCTTGCTGCGATTCCTGGTTTGGTCTGAGAAACTTTTTGCGTTGTTTTTTTCTGCCTGTCCTTGACATTAATATTAGTACGACAAAAAAAAAAATTCAAATGATTTATCGAGTTCAATTTTTGAAAATTATGACTAAATGACTGAATATGCGAGATGAATTTGTAAGAGTAGTGGAGGGGAAGAATGTGATAGATGTAATAGTTCAATGATTACAATGGAAAATAAAAATAACAACAATATATGAATACATGAATATTGTTATATATATATTTTTTTTTAATTTGTTTTTTTTTTTTTTTTTGTTAGGCTCAGGCGTGTGTAACACTTTATGGAGCCGATATTCAATATTATTATTTACAATGTATAATTTTTCAATTTTAGTAAAATGGTGTGCCAATTACTCGTGGCTGGTTCGAGGTTAATGGGTCACATTATCGTTTGGAAGGGGCTTGGCAGGTAACTTATTGAAGGTATAATTTGCTGCTCATGGTTGCAACATCTACCAAATCCACCTATATATTCTATTTGAGTCATTCGCCATGAACGTAGCAATAACTCTTAAGAAAGTTATTCACGTAGCAGCGTGTTCAAACGAAATCATAGTAGGTGCATGTGCAAAATCGAATCAGATATTTGGCGGTATTTGCAGAGCTTAGTTGTGCCGGCGCGAGTGCAGAATGTCGCGAAGAATGAAGTCGAAGCCTCCAAGTCCTCGACCAAGTCACGACAATGCTTTATGATTACAGGGCAGCGGTCTGATAATTATTGTTCAATGTTATTGTTTTTCAGTAGCAAAGGAACATCGAATGTATAAAACATTCATTTGTTTAAAATAGTTGATTTAATGAAATCAAAGAAAAGTGTCCATATACCAATCCATCCTCAAAAAAAGGTTCAACTTTTTCCAATGAACCTCCAGGAATATGAACTGGAATCAAAGAATAGCAACAGAACTCTGAATACGCTTGTGATTCATTAGAATTTACTCCAGGAAATACTAGGATCGCAGAAAGACGTTTAAGCAAGAGCAAAATTAATCGATAACTTTGTGTAAATTTTCAAGTTAAAATATGGTAGCAATCGCTTGCTCACTAGTGCCGTGTAATTCACTTAGTCGAGGTGGCCAATGATGTGGTGAAGTTGCGGCATCTGGTAGTATGTCAAAACATCATGCCGACGTTCGTTAAACGCCTCCCGATATTAACACGATGTTTTGACGTTTAATAACCCAAGTAACACCACTTGTCATATTAATGTTAATAATACACCTTTTGGACCAAGCTCATGTTTCTAACGTCAATAACTCAATTTCATACACTCATAAAACAGAAAAAGCGCAATAAATGTTGCGTTTTTGAACATCTTTTAGGTCATACCAGATGTTTTGTAGAACATCCATTAGACAAATACCTTGTGATCAAAAAGTTCCGGTAATTTAAAAAAAACACATTTTTTTTTTTTTTTTTAATTTTTTTTTTTTTTCTCGCTTTCAAATTACTCTCCTTGGGGAAACACACATATGCGCGGGCTTTTTATCCAATAATCCATCCTTTTTTAGAGGCCGATGAATGTGGCGTTCTGTGTTTCCGCGGAAATTTTTTTATCGCATCAATCGATTCAAAAACCCCACCCCCGGGGGGGATTTTTGATTTTGGGGAGGAAAAAAAAGCCGCGGGGGGCAGGGTGTGGGAATAGGGTGTTTGTTTGGGGGTTTTGGGGGGTGTTCTGCCAAAAATTCACAAATAGTGAGCGCGGTGTGTGATGGAGCGTTATCGTGGTGTAAAATCCACGAATTATTGCGCCACAATTCTGGCCTCTTCTTTCGAATTGCCTCACGCAAACGTCTCATAACTTGTAAATAATACTCTTTGTTAACCGTTCGACCTTCTGGAAGGAATTCAGAATGGACGACACCGCGAAAATCAAAGAAAACGGTCAGTAAAACTTTAATTTTGGAGCGACTTTGTCGTGATTTTTTTGGTTTCGGCTCATCTTCGGCGCGCCATTCGGACGATTGTTGACTTGTGAGCATATCAAATTCATATACCCACGTTTCATCACCAGTTATGATGCGTTCCATGAATGTGGGATCGCTATCTGCGTTCGCAATCATCTGTTTAGCGACCTCAACTCGATGCTGTTTTTGCAAAAAATTCAGCTCTTTTGGAACAAGTCGTGCTTCAATGCGTTTCATGCCCAGAATTTCCGTCAAAATGTGTTCGGTCGATCCAAATGAGATATCAAGGAGTGCAGCTATCTCCCGAATGCTAATTGAGCGGTTTTCCATAACTAAATTCTTCACGGAAGCGATGTTTTCATCGGTAGTTGAGGTCGATGGTCGTCCAGAACGCGGCATGTCACTCACGCTTTCACGGCCTTCTTTAAAGTCTTTGTGCCAAACAAATGTACGATTTTGTGACATAGAGTCCTCACCAAAGGCTTTTTGCAACATTCTGAGCGTTTCCGCTGCAGAAAATCCGTTTGCAACACAAAATTTCACACAAACGCGTTGTTCCAATTTTTTATCCATGGTAAAAATCGCCGAGCGTCTATTTTTCGACTAACAAAAGCAGTTGTCAAAACAAAACTAATGGATAATTTGCTCTCACACTTTGACAGAATATCAGAACTAGTGTTGCCATCTTACACTAAAAAGATTTTACCGAAAAAATAAAGGCGGCCTTTTTAAATTGAAAATTACCGGAACTTTTTGATCACAAGGTATTATGTTCTATGGATGCTTAAAACAGCATGCTTATAACATAATGATATGTTTTGTCATAGCAAACACGGTATGAACGAAGTATAAAAAATATACAAACAAGATTTTTCAATGGCGAAACAATATCGTAGCTAATGGTACTTTACGCGTTAAAGATAATTGTTTATAACTTTTTGAAATAGGAAATTAAAAGTGCTTAAGCTTGGAAGTTGTAACAAAATTGTATATGCGGCTCAAGGTTGGTAGTGCAACTTTCCGTTTTACTTTCCCTTATTTCATGCGCCATTGATTGGATTAAAAAACGTAGAAGGTACCCCGAATAAATTATTGAATTTTAGTTAGGTTTCTTTATGGAATCCACAAAAATCAACATGGCTATTTTCCAAGTCTACAGCCCTACAGTACTAGTCTACAGTACGGGTAAAAACATTAGTAACACATTTAATTTTCAAATGTTCGTTTTTTTTCTGCGTTTTTTGTTGTGAAATTGAACAGAGTAATATCAGTATGAAGGAAAATCTATATATTAAATTGAAAATTACCGGAACTTTTTGATCACAAGGTATATAAAAATGGATTTCTGTCTGTCTGTCTGTCTGTCTGTCTGTCTGTCTGTCTGTCTGTCTGTCTGTCTGCCTGTCTGTCTGACCCTAATAGGCTCGGAGACTACTGAACCGATCAGCGTGAAATTTTGTATGCAGGAGTTTTTGGGGCCGGAGAAGGTTCTTAAGATAGTAAGAGACCCCTCCCTTCTCTGAAAGGGGGGCTTCCATACAAATGAAACACATATTTCTGCATAACTCGAGAACTGATCAAGAAAAAGAACCCAAATTTAGCATGCGGAAGTTTTTGGAGGCAAAAAATGTGCTTATGGTTGTTTGAGACCCCTACCCTCTCTAGAAAGGGAGGCTCCCATACAAATGAAACAGAAGATTCTGCATATCTCAAGAACTAATCAAGCAAATGGAACCAAATTTGGCATGTGGGGTTTTTTGATGGCGAAGAATGTTTTTTATGGTGGTTTAAGACCCCTCCCCTCTCCTAAAAGGGGTGCAGTCATACAAATGAAACTGAAATTTCTTCATAACTCTAGATCTAATAAAGCAAATGGAACCAAATTTGGCTTGCGGGGATTTTAAAGGCAATAAATGTTTCTACGGTGGGTTGAGACCCTTCCTCTCTCTCTGGTGAGGGGGTGGGGCTCCCATACAAATAAAACACAAGTTTCTGCATAACTCGAGAACTAATCAAGTAAATGGAACCAAATTTGGCAGGTAGAAGTTTTTGAAGGCAAGAAATGTTTCTAAGGTAACTCAAGACCCCTCCGCCCTCTGTAAGAGGGGGGCTCTCATACTAATGAAATACAAATTTGTGCATAACTTGAGAACTAATCAAGCATATGGAACCAAATTTGGCATGTGGAGGTTTTTGGAGGCAAGAAATGTTTCTATGGTAGTTTAAGACCCCTCCCCTTTTTGAAAGGGGGGGGGGCTCCCATACAAATTTAACACAAATTTCTGCATAACTCGAGAACTAATCTAGCAAATGAAACCACATTTGGCATATGGGGGTTTTTGGAGGCAGGATTTCTATACATATAAAAATGAATTTATGTCTGTCTGTCTATCTGTCTGTCTGACCCTTAAAGACTCGGAAAGTTCTGAACCGACCAGCATGAAAATGTGTATGCAGGGGTCTCATACAAAAGAGTCATAAATTTCTGCATAACTCGAGAACTAATCAAGGAAATCGAATAAAATTTGGCATGTGGGGGGTTTTGAAGGGAATGATTGTATGATGATTTGAGAAACCTCCCCGCTCTGGAAAGGAGGGCTCCCATATAAATGAAACACAAATTTTTACCAAACATGAGAATTATCCAGGTTACTTAAACAAAAAACGTGTATTTCTCGGGTAAGAAGCATGTTCTGATAGAAGTTTGAACCCCTGCTTAGTCAAGAAAAAAAACTCATTCCGAAAAACAATCATAAACGTGCCAGTTCTATTAAATTTTCATTCATTTTGTTGCAAGCGTAGCAGCGCTCGCACCGGGTTCAGCTAGTACAAATATAATTTTTCTATTCGTAGCTACATCTAAAAAAACACTCCCACAAATTAAGCGTATAACAATTTATAAAAAATACTAAACAATCTCCCTAACTGTTGCTTTATGTTACATTTGAACCAACCCCTATTCCCAATTTGGCTTCTTTTATTAAACCAGTGAGTGGCATCACAATCTTACATTTAGGTAGTGTTTTTTATTATTCCAGTATTTCAAATAAACATATTTTCAGCCGTCACTGTATTGAATTTACAATCTATTTTGATTAATTTCACTATTGCATGAGGATGTTAAAAACATGTTTAAAATTCATCTTGAATGCAACCTATTTACAAACATCTAGCATACACGCTATTTCCAAACAACCTAAAATTAAGTACGTTTGACTCAAATCAGTCAAAAGTATGGCTACTCAAAAGTGAGTAAAGATAGTTCGTAAAGGTAAGATGACAAACAGTCACCGATGTTTTCAAGAAGTAAAATTTAAGTTGATCGAACAACCATAGAACAAAAATGTGTTCGCTGTCCTGGTACCACGTTTGAACCGAACATGTGTAGAAAAACATCCTCAAAACTTTATCAAGGCTAGACATGTTTAGTAATTCATCCTCACGACTTCTTTACAACAAAGTTCTTATATTCTTGTCAAAGAAGATGTTTCTGGTGTTACTTGGGAAGATGCCACATGGCAGCACTTTGATGGGCACCTCGTCTTATCGCTGCAACAAAACTGGCAGATTAACTAACGTGATTGTTGTTTGGGGATTTCTTTCTAACTGACGGCTGGCTATGCTAGGATGATCCACTCAACCAATATTTCATTTTACCATAAACATTGAACTTCTTTTTTTTTGTACGGGAAGAAAAATCTGCATCCAGACTCCTGAAGAACTCAAAGTTTGGGGTTGAGGGTGCCAACCCTTCGACCCACTAAAAGCCCGAGTAAAAACCCTCAAGTGCGTTATTTATTTGATTTGATTTGATTATCAACAGACTAATTTGGTGTCCAAATGATAAAACAAAAACTATCTTAACGCTACAAAAACTGTCTTCTTGTATAGTTTCGTGACATATTAAAATCGAAAACAGACGACACACAATTAAAGGCACTGTAAAGCAATTATTCCATAGCTCGGAGACGGTTTCCCTGTGTGGAACTCTAAGGAGGGAAGTGTTTTGTAAGATACCGTTCTAGATGCTTAATAAGTACATGTTCGTTGCAAATTGTGTAGTTATAGTAAATGAAGACTTTGTGTAATTTTCGAATATACTCGTTGCAGTTCAAAATCGGACCACTCGAGGCAATCGATCCTGCTCTAATTCCATAGAGTCGCATAGTTTTTTTTTTTTTTTTGTCTGGATTATCGAGATTTTCAGCCTCGGGCTGGTTCATCTCCCGTCGTAGTCACTCAAATACCTCTTATTTTGGGTATTTTCGTAACTTGTCCGGGGGTGAGATTCGAACTCGTGACTTTTAGGGGCGTGAGAGGTATGGATGTTAACCACTACGCCAGGGTCGCCCCCAGAGTCGCATAGTGTGGCTAGTCCGCTGTATATGCTATACAACGCTTCAGATGCAGAACAATGGAATAGATCATTGCTCGATAGCGTCATCGATGCAGTTTTGACAGCTCAGGGAGCTTGTTTACGTGGACTTAGAATATTTTCGGTAAGATCGGTTTGAGATTTTGTGCTCTAAATTTATTACGATTGAACTAAAACAGCTAGAAAACAGACACCAGTGCTTATTTTTACATAATTTCCTGAATCAAAATGTACAGAATCCGGAAAAAAGGAATGAAATTTTTTGTTAGAGCGGTTCGAATTCTGACACCTCGTAAACAAGCTCCCTAAACTGTCAAAAAAGTGAGGTTAATACATTCCGTGCAATGATCTATACAAGCGGCATCGAATGGGGTGAGTGGTCTTGTTTGGTTTTGAACGAGTATATTTTCACCTCGCAATTATGTGCTCTCAGGTATAGTGTTGGTCATATCTCCATGAAGGATAATCCAATCAAAATGAAATTTTGACCAGTTTTTGAAGATTGTATAGCTTTGATTTGGCGCTAGGAAAACTAAAATCGGTACACAAGTAGCTCAGTATGTAATCGGAGACAAAACTGTTCGATTACTATTATAATAGGCCGTCAAGTACTGTTTCGTTTATATCTTCGTAACGAAATGTCCGAATGAAAAAAACAATCAGTAGCTTTCTATGGGAATGCAGCTTTCATTTGCCGTCAACTGAACTGAAATCGGTCCACAAATGGCTGAGAAATCGATGTAACATTATTTGTAACGCACACAAACACCCCCCCCCCCCCCACACACACATACATACGCACACACACACACACACACAAAATTTCATGAAAATCCCTGTCTGCTGAGACCGACACATGCAAGCGTCCTTTGGCACAGAAGAATGAGTTGAAAGAAATGAGAAAATAAATTCAATCAAACACATCTTTCGTCGAATTGCGTATGTGTCAGTTTCAGGAGACATAATTACTTGAAATCTTTCTACGTTCTCCACCTTTTTACAAACATGAGCTACGTCTCGTGTTAAATTCATAATTTCTCAGTATGCATTGCATGTTAAAAAACATACACGAAATACACAAGATACACAATTACAGATGGATTCTAACATACATGCATGCTCATACTTCAACATGGATAAGAACACTACAATCATAACATTCCTGCTCAGGATCATGAAAAAGTTATTGTTTATTTTCAGTTAAAGGCTATAACCCACCAGCCAAGCCATCGGACCTAACAACATCTGAAACTTGATAATCGTAGACATTGCACGGAACACTCCGGGACATCAAATGAAAACGTGGTTCTCTTGAGGGCCACAAAATACCAAACGGTCCTTTTTAGGACCACAAAATTGTTAAAAAGAGTTGGATTTGAGGAGTTAATCGATTATACAATCACCATGATATAACCTCTAAATTACGGTTTCACATTAACTTGAATCAAGATAAGTTTTCAATACAATAGCAACAGGTAACTATGATATTAATTGGTCTTCGTTCCGAATACGTTCGGGAATCGTACTTTATGGCTACTGTCTATTTAGGCTATCAACATTTAGCAATCACCTCAGAGGCCACCGTTTAAATTCAGCCATGCAGTACATATTATTTTCGTTTATATTCCTTCCTCTATCAACCCCGTCTACATCTAATAAACAGTCGAAAAGACATTCATATTTACCTAAAATATTTATGGCTCTGCACGATAAGGTAGATACTGCCAACGGCTCCAATCAGCAGCGAAAAACCGACGCCCGGAGTAAACTTCAATTCGTTGAACATTTCGTCGTTTGGCGTTTCGTACCGGACGGGATATTAGGTCACCACACTTTTGCTGGGTTGAATCGTTAGGGTTTTCTTTTCCCCACCGGAACTCATTGACACTTCTCTTGACGGTTTTTAATTGTGTTATGTTCAAGCAAGATTTCGACATCGGGCTTCTTCATCGGTGGAAGACCTGCAGGTTTGATCACTCATGAGCACGAGTTTTCCCATGGTTAACGATTTACGACACACGTGATTGTTGTTATTATGCACTTAAACTTGTAAAATTACGTTTCATGCGATGCAATGCATTTGCATTTCTCAAGTTGAAAGAAAAACTAAAACGTTACCAACTGTTTGTCTCGGAAAACAAAACAATAAACAATTCTTTTGTGGGCGAAATTTCTCACCGCTTTGCCGAAAATGAAATCACAAATTGAAGCAACCCGAATTTTGTTTAGACTTCCGTCGTTTTGCCTTTATTGTTTGGAAGTGTTATCTAGGTGTTGAGATCGCACCTCAGTGCCCTTATTTTTCCTCATTTTGTCAATGGGTCAAAAGCCAATCATATTAAGTTAGGAAACAACTGTTGGTGGGATCCATTAAGATTCTGGAATGGAAGGAATGGAAATCAAACTTATACAACTGGATGTCTAACGGACGGCGGTATCCATTAGGGCCATTAAAGATGAATCGTGAAGTGAGCAAAAGGTAGTGCGATAATTTATTCTGTGCCTTCACAGGTGATGTCAGAAAAGATGAAACAAACAGAAATCAAAACATTCGCACTTAACAGAGATCCCGTAAATGCTAATCACTTGCTTGCATTTGCCGTTTCTTTGCTGGTGACAAGTACTTTCACTATTGAAAATAATGACGCAACGCTTGATCGCAAACTCAATGCTGTTTGCTTTTGTTTGCGATATTTGCGTGGACAAATTCAGAATTGTAAACAATTCGGCAATTGTTGTGTATTGTTTGTGTATAAATTCAGAGATAAGATTGGTTGGAGGGCAAACGGTTTAATCCATAAATCGAATAGATATGAATGATGAATGCCGATAAGCTAAGCTCAATGGAATACCATGTATTTTTTTTTATCAAACAATTCGATCTGTATTTTTATGGAATGCAATTATAGACAAGAGCATTTTGAGTTTTGACATACTCAAACATTGAGAAATAGCTGCTTGAGTCCGAAGTTTTCGTCGCTGGGTTGAAAATACTGGCAGTTACCCTACACTTGCAATGGCTTCTTTTGTGAAATGATCTAATTGTTTGCCCACAGCCTCGAGCTTGGTTGCTATAGAGATATATACAGGCTGCATTTTAAATTAGCAAATTTCGACGGACGACTTTTTCTTTGAAAAATCACACATACATTGAAATGCTTCTAAAACATTGAAAAGAAGTATTTTTCCACTGAATTTTCTTATTCCGTGAATGGCTATACTCCGCGATTGTATTCCATTGCACTACGGGTTAGTTTTTCTTCCAATTGTTCCTGTAATTCAGGTCTTTCAAATCAATCAGCTCAACGACTACACTTGCTTTGTATCCAATCGAAAAAACAGACCACCTTCTCAAGCCGTTGCAAGCAGCTCAACTGTTATCTGTTTCTACTGAAAATCACCACTTAGCCACCGCCGTCATTGTCAATTATCACATGTGCAGCAATCTACTACAGACGAAGGTGATGGCGTTGGACACTGTTAATAAAATTTAAAAAAAAGCAAGCAAACAAATATTTCACTTTAAGCGCTATGGTATTCCAATCATGCAGAATAAAGAAACAAAGTATGCACTCCCGTCACTTCTCAAATCTAATAGGCTGTCTATAACCAGTACGTTTAGCAGTTCTCACGTGTCACAACGGTTCAATAATCGAGCAACTTAGCAACACACACGCACACTTCGATGCAAACCGCGAGATAATTTTTCAGTAAACACTCATGTAGAACGACTCATACTCATATCGCTAAGAAGTGTCACTTGATTCGCGTAACACGATTACACCAAGATCTTCCTTTTTCTAATTTACTTTATCTCGCGGACAAGCAACACAATTCAGCCGCTCAAATCAGGTTCAAGATAAGCGATGAACGTACGGAGAGACTGCGGAACTGATAAAACCGATACCAACTTCTACTGTCCTCGAAAAGTCAGCCCGAGCAATCGAGTCCACCGTCCGCCGAGATGTGATTAAAATGGCAACAACATCTCTTGATTTTGCGTGCGGCACCCGAAAAAAGAAGAAATACCTAATAACCAACTATAGTCAAAATACCTGCGGTGGCAGGCAACATGCGACACTAGCTTTCTCACAGCCATTCACCACCGCCGTTGATGGGTGGCAGCAAGCGTCGTTGAAAGAAAGCTCATCTCGTGATTCGCATAATGACCCCCACTCACAGCCTACTGCTTCATCGACCGGTTGACTGCGGTCCAAGAGTGGAAGGAAAAGGCTTGCCATCCGTACAGTAGGGAGGAGGTATCTATGCTCCCATGACTTATTGATTACAGATGGCCGTGACAAAGGGGAGCATCGTGCGTAGGAAAGATTTGTTGTTTATAGAGGCAATTTGAATGACTAAATTGCCTATAAGGGCTACTGTATTTTATTGAATTTATTGCATTGTAAATTTGTTCAACCAAAGATTGAACATGTTCCCGGCTCTTAGAAAATGTGTCGTAGTAAACAATTTACGCAACAGATATTTGCATATCTGCAGCTGCTAAGTTTGTTCACTTGATAAGATAGACGCCTTACTTGATTGTGTGATATTTTTGTATATAGGCGAGTATTCATGAATTAATTTATCACATCCAACGGGATTAACCAAACCTCAGTTATGTAATTAAATTTAAACGGTTGGAAATTTATTCAACTTGAAAGCTAGCTTCCAATCAATCTCAACAGAAATCGCGTGTCACACATCCACCTTTGTCGGTTTCCATATAAGAGGGCACTCGGATCGACTCGGGACAGAGGAGTAAAAGTTGTTTTTAAACTTGCTCTTTTCCTCCCTAAACTTATAAAGTTTCGCCAAGCGTGACCGAGAAGACCATCATCAACTTCACTTTTTCTATAATGAATGATTAACTTCTTTTGCAAACACATTATGAAAAAATTTCGGTTTGTCATTCCATCATACAACACTTTTGGTACCAGTCCTGTTCAGGTGAATGTCATACTTTATTATGTCAATGATTCAATGATTTTCATAAGGTGAGAGGGAGTGCCTGATCCCCCTTATATAATAGTGTGCAATTAAAAAGCATTTCATGTTTGGGAAAACATGATCTGTTTGAAAGCGAAAGGGATCACATTTGAAATGTCTTGAATAACAAAAAAATAATCATTCAAGGCCTACTGTGATCCGGAAGAAAACGTTCAAAAGATGTTACCAACCATGGTTGGAATCGTTTGGGTTACTTAGATTAACTAATCCGAAATTTAGCTCACCCTGACGAAAATTTAATTTTCACGAGACATCCATAAAATTCAAATTTGCCAATAATTTCAGAGAATTCAGCATCAACAAGTGAAAGCAAAGTGCGTGTTTGTCAGATTTCGAACCTTTTTATTTTTCAGCATCAAGTTCCGCTTTTAGGAAAACAGCTCAATCAATGCTTCATTCATATTCATCGAAATCCAACACAGGATAGAAGAAAAAGTGGATAAAAACGAATCATCAACAAGATAAATTTTCCCCAGTCGCTAAAACCGCTCGGGCAAGATCCTTTCACGTTTGCCATTCTCTTGGCGGGAATCGCATTGATTCTCGCAACTCGGAATTATTCATGGTTTTGTGCTTGTATCTGTGGGGTGATGAAGTGGAATCAATCCAAGCGCGGCAACTTCCACCCCTCGGCGAAAGCTCGATTTTATGTCGTTGCGTTTTCCGGCTGTTCCTAACGTTTCGCATTACGTTCGATGTAGCCTACAGGTAGGCGTATATAATTTTTATTAGTTTCAAGCCATCAAAATCGATCAAAGTAAGCATGCCATTATTTTCAACAGTAACATGGTTTGGTTGAGAAAAATGTTAGCAAGCGTAGCAATAAAGCATGGAACCACATTTGTGGAATGAAATTAAGGAATGAGAATTCTCCCCGAAACGCGGAGAGGGGTTATGCGCCGTATGTGAACAATGGCCAATTTCGCCGATTGCTGCCGTTAATTAAACAATAAATCCAATAGTATAGGAGGACCAATACACACGATTGCAGGAACATCACCAAGAATGTTATGGAAAAAAAAAATCAAGGTAAGTTTCCATCAACTATTACCATTCCAGATTACTGGTGTCATATTGTTTAAAAAGGAAAAATAAAAACTGTTAAGAAAACTGCACCGAGACAAATATCACATTTCTTTTGAAAAGATAACGTACATTTGTCTTTAAGAATGTTGGTAAACAGGTAGTTGACCATCTACTGGTAAAACTAAGCTTCGAGTAAGGCACCATCTCCGAGAGACCCAGATTAACAGTAAGAGTGGTTATTAGTCTCAGAACCGCGTCTTTTTTTGTAAAGTACTCTCAAAAGTCGCAGTTTCATATATTAGATCCAGTATCCTAAAACTTGACCTTTACTGGGTTTAGTGGATTGCTTATTGAATAATTTAGTCCGTTAAAGTGGTCAATTTATGGAACTGGTCCTAACTGGTCCTCAGTCACCTTATCATGAGTTCTGATCTCTAGCTGGAAATGCACCCCTTAAGTCACCAGTTGGCTCCCGATAGATTCGGAACACTCGATAAAATGACCGGTTAATGTAACTGAACCTAGAATTCAACTTTTTTTTTATTGCTGGAAAATTTAACTGTAAAATCTTAAACAACTGTACATGTGGCTATTTCATTGAACTGGTTCTAGATAGCCCATCAGACTCAAATCCGGTAAGTTGAAATGTCATATTCATGATCTTCGCAATCACTGAAATAATTTTAACTTTTTAACTTTTTAACCTAACGAAAAAGTCGAACGAAAGCTCCGGGCAACATATTAATTTTTAAGTCCATACGAATAATTTGCAGACACCCTGTATTCAAGTAGTTTTTTTTACATTTACATTAATTCATTTACATTTACATTTATTCAAAGTGGCTTAGTATCTACGGGGTTGAACTCTTGCATTCAAGTATTTCACAATATTCATTATAAATGTTCATCATTCTATTGATTGGTCTATTCTTAGCATAAATTGTTCTCTGAGGCCTCATCTTAACATGCGTGATGATGCAGAAAAGTTCTAACTTTCTAAAAGGTTTGCAGAATTTATACGCTGCAAGATAACATTATTAACAAAAGTGATCATTGCAATTTCTCGTCTTTTCTTCAGTGGTTCAATATCATTTAACATGCAACGAGACTCATACGAAAGAAAAGGAATTGAATTCCAGCCAAGTTTTCTAAGAGCAAATAACAAAAAAAAATTTTTGTACAGATTGCATACCACTAATGTTATTTCTTGGTATGGAGCCCAGAAAAACAGAGCAATATTCGAGAATAGATCTTACGTACACTACATAAAGTATTTTGGATTTTGGTATGATGAATCCTTAAAATGATAACTGAACCTTCTGATGAATCCTAACATATTAGGGTTCATGTGCCTTGACTCAGCCTATTATGCAGCGATCGATTACAATTTAAATTATAACACATAAAGTTATTGAGCTGGAAACGATATTCTACAAGTTATACCTTTTCTTAGACATGCTTAATAAGACGTTTGTTATTCGGAGCCATGTAAAGTTAAACAACTTTATTAAGTCGAAAATTTTCGACAAATATGGATGTAATGTCGGTCTATAATCACCATATTGGGTCTATTCGTGGATGCAACTTCGTCTCATTGTTAAGTATTCTTGTTCAGAAGAATCGCCGTTTAGTTTAATTTATTTTCTCCTCAGGCTTTCCATTTGAAGCTATATTCGCTATACTCAGTACCAAATTTCACAAAACAAATTAAAATTAAACTACTGTATCACACCTTAATGATTTTCACCTATGAATAATTGACCATTCTATTTCAAAACATTAAAATTTCTATTAGATTTGGATAAGCCCTTTGAAAAATTTACAACTCATATTCATACATTCCCATTGAAAACTTTATCAATATCAACATTTTACTATGTAAGGAATAAATTGGGTCCTCCCTATGCTCAGTCGGTAAAGGCGCAGTTACAAAGCAACACCATGCTGGAGGTGGCTGGGTTCGATTCCCGGTCTGGTCTAGGAATTTTTCGTTAAGGAAAATTTCTCGACTCCCTGGGCATAGGGTATTATTGTACTTGCCACAAAATCATACTAATGCAAAAATGGTACTTGGCATCGAAAGCTCTTAATTAATAACTGTGGAAGTGCATTTAAAACACTAAGCCAACAGCAAGCAATAAGCTAATTGTGAAAGCAATGAGCTTGAAATGCAAAAGAAAGAAAAAAAAATTAGGCCATAGTTGGGAACATAGGATAAAATGTGTCCCTAGAAGATAGTCTACGGTATTCTTGTGAAGGCATTAGTCATTTTTCTTTGTGAACAGTTAATTTATTACGCGTGATTTTTTTCTGTATGTCTAGAATGCATTACTAGGCATACCGATTCAATTAACCCAAATTTAGGTCATTTGAAGATCGTGAGGGTAATCTGTCAGCTTAACCAGTGAAATCATGACAGCTAAAAAAAATTAGAAAACGAAAATCTCGCTCAAGTAAGTAACTATAAATTGATGAATAATGCCTCAACTGCTTGAAAATAATTTGGTCATCATGATGCCTACATGAATTTCCCGATTATCGCTAAATGTTTGACATATATAGGCCGAATCAAGGAGCTAGGCTAACATTACATTCCATTACCCTATTTGCTTTGAGAATTTTTGTGTTAAAATCATTGAAATGATGATGAAATGATGAAATCTACAAAGGTCAATTTAGAATCAAGAATCACTCCTTAGTCTCTAATTTTGTTGCATCTTTCAAATAACTGATTTCCTAGAGTAAACGTAAAACCATGATGAGTTATTTTTCTCGAATATGATATGATATTACACTTTTTAATATTAATATCAAGCAGATTTTTAACACACGATTCGTAGAAGCCATCAATTTCACTCTGAAAATGTTGCAAATCTAAACCTCTACAGATTTATATATACAGTTTCATATCATCAGCATAGATAAGGGAACGTCCATTAATTATGTCACGCAAGAGGTGACTTTTTATACCCCCCCCCCCCCCTGTCACGTTTTTTGTATGGACCTTCAAAATTTTTTGTATGGATTGTTACGTTTTACCTCCCCCCTTACTGCGTGACATAACTAATGGACCTTCCCTAATAACGTTAAGATGATTTAACACATCATCAACATCAACATCATCAACATAAAGAATAAATAAAAGAGGAACTAAATGAAATCCCTGTGAAACTCCTGAGGTGACATTAATTGCTATAGAGATCTTTCCTTAGAAACGTACCACCTGTGATACGAAATAAGATTCGATCCGGTTTAATAGCGTCCTGGTTAAACCCACACGCTTAAGTTTGAAAAGTAGCAATGGAATTTCAACTCTATCAAATGCTTTGCTGAAGTCAGTATATAAAGCTTCCACAAAATATCCTCTATCCATTGCACCTAAAGAAAATTCTACAAATGCTTTCCTACTCTTGTATTGCACCTAAAGACAGATAGACATATTGACCTTCTCAGGTATAAAAATTAACTGAGATGGCAAGAATCGAAACCTATCCAGCTAATATTCAAAGTTTTAAAGAAAAGGTGTAATAAGGAGAATCACATTTGTTTTAATGTTTTTAAAGATCTTTCAAAATTAATAATTGCATAAGATTTTAAAAGTATTGTTTTAAAAAATGAACCATAGATTGTCGCCATTTAATCTGATGAAACAGCTTTTAAACAATCGTTACGGAATTTAATGAATAAAGAAAAAGAAATTGTCTAATAAAAAAGCAATTCTACGTAAACAAACATCATAAGACTGAAAGTCACGTTTATAAGGAATAAATATTTAACGATATTAGCTAGAGTAGTCTACGAAACAATAGTTTTTCTCGCATAACTTTTTTTTTATTTAAAGTTCCTTTGCGCTGAACTGGCCGGCTTGTTGTGCCGCAAGGGTTCAGTCGGGATTCTTGGTCAAAACCCGTAGCTAAAAGTCAGTTCCATTGTGGAAAAATCACATCAAGTAGTTTGTCCACCTGCTGCAGAGAATCGTGTGCCTGGAGGTGACATTTAGAAATTTAACTATTTACATTAGGTTCGTAGTTGCAGCGCGCCTTGGGATCATCCTTGCCTTAGATCCAGCCTAATAACATGGAAGGACATTACGGGAAATAGAGGCAAAATATATTTGTAATCTTTTTTGTTGTTATGATATGCTAGTATATTATTGCATATAAATTGGTTTCAGGTTATCGAAATTTTTGATGTACTGCCTTTTGCATGATGTATTTAAGGTCATCAGGGGTTGTAAAATTATTTAAAATTTGAAATTCAAATTTTGACGTAGGACGTACGTCTCTCTTTTCTATTCCTGTATAGAAGCGCCTTTCTAAAATTTCTGAAATCGAAACCGTTATGCAGGTTTGGAGATTTAGAACGATAATATCTCCTCTCTGGCCTACAGAAATTTTACGATAAATATTTCATTCGAAAGGTAGAACATCAAAGCTGAATCCCTGTTGCTAACTTAATTCATTACATTTGTTTAAACTAATTAAAAAGTACTTCAAAGAAAAATGTCTAAACGCACAAAACTATCGGTCGAAAATTACATCATATTTGCGCCACGGTCTGATTGGTTCATACTGCCACCAGGGTTGCCACATGCACAGATTTTTCTAGATTACTACAGATTTTTTTCAATTTTTTCGTACAGATATCTGTATGTAAAGATTACAGATTTTTGAGATAAACCAAGATTTGCTATCTCTAATGAGCTTTGGATCAGATGGAGTATCGATAATAATGGGTTCTGACCGATCCGTCCAGAAGCTGCTGAAAAGTGACTGTCCCCATTTTATAATTATCAAGTGTACTGGCTCCTTGTGCAATCTACGCATACGAGCACGTTGGTAGAAAACGCCACCCGTAAAAACAAGAAGATCAAATTCATCCCACGTCACCTGCAGCTGGCCATTCGCTACGACAAGGAGTTGAACAAACTTTTCTCCGGTGTGACCATTTCACAGAGTGGTGTCCTGCCGAACGTCCTGCAGCCCTAGAAGACCGAAAAGTAAATTTCAATCGCGAACTATGTTCCCTCTGTAAACACCTAAAATCCGTCCTTTTCAGGATGATCAAATCAATTTGCCAACTAACGAGTATGTTTGATTGAAATTTCTCTTGAGCTCATCGAAATTTTCATTACCACGCACCGGCTCAACATGGCGTTGCTTAAAAAGCCACGTCCCTGAGAAAATGGCCAAATCAATCACCCACGTCATCTTGGTGGTCAGGTGGTTAGCGGCGTCACCCGTCGTTCAAGCGATTGCCATGAAGTGAGGGTTCGATTTCTGCTCCAACCTGTGGAACTTTTCGCAAAACGAAAATGTCCAAACTGGTCCACTGGGTGTTAAGATCAGTTGTTCGTTGTCATTCGATGTTCAATCTTCAATCTGTACAATGTCGAGTTGAAGACCGTGTAAATGTCTATTTTTATCGTAGTATATTACGTGCTGTCAAACACCCTGACTGCCCTGCAGCCCAAGATGACTGAGAAGAAAATTTCAATCGCGAACCATGTTCCCTCCGTAAACAAAGGATCTATTGAACACTTACAAGCACGTTGAGCATTCAACAAACAAAATATTATTAACAGTTAATTTGAGCCGAACCGCAGTTTCTAAGGCCTGTACTCGAAAAAATAAATGCACCATTTTTATCCGAGTGTAACTTTTTGGTCAGTACGTAAAAATTGATGAAAATCTGAGTATAACTAGTTTGGAGTAAATTGTTTACATATGCAAAATTTCATAAAAATCCGTTCTGTAGTTATTGAGATGTCATCGAAACAAGAAGAAAACCGCCGGAGAATTTTGCGCGCCGTATCGGAAAATCCCAGTGGGACCTTGGGGTGGAGCGGGAAACACTTCTGAAGGCCGGGTTCCCCCCGGTTTGTTCAGCAAACCAGTGAAACGGGCGGGGCTCTGGCCAGTCAAGGTGGTGCATTCGTTCCTGCCTTGACCTACCCCGCAGGGGATGCTTGGCAAAAGATTGTGTGCTTGATTCGAAATACTACCTCGAAATGCCCTCCGCTCAATTTTCAAAGCTACTTCTATTCAATCTTCACAGCCTGCCGTGCGCTAACGGAACTATCAATACTTTCTCTTAACAACTTTGTTCTAGCAAAAAAAAGTGCCGTCTACTCCTAGAGCCTCACGTGTGATGAGAGATTATTTCCTTCTCAAAAACAACATAAAATAATTATGCCGAAACATAATCCATATGTATTAGTTCCTTCCCTGAATGTTTCAAGATAATCCGACTTAAAATAAATTTTTGGCAAACACTTCTGACTGGTGCATTTTTTTCGAGTACAGGCCTTATAAATTTTCGTGGAGAACCAATACTAAAGCCTCACACACTAATCGCATAGGGTTTCATGGTTCTTTAGACTGAAAAAAATATAGTAGAAATTTATTATTTCTTAACATCAACAAGCAGTCCAACGCCAACTTTGCAGTTATGTCACTGGCATAGCTCTCCCTTTCGTTTTTCTCATGGCTGTCATACATTGCCTAAATTTTCTGGTTCATAATGGATACGCACGTTTGTCTACAATTGCAACAAAGCAGCAGTCGGCACTTATGTAATTTTCAGTTCAGATTATTATATCCCTTCACTCCAGGGTGTTAGGTTCCTTAGTGCAAATATTTACAGGAGCGATAGGGGATGAAATTTGAAGCAAAAAACTGTTCTACGCATATGAGCGATTCCACGAACAAGTGGGAAATTTTTCCAGTTTTTATTTTTTGTATTTTTTGATTTGCATGAAACCTTGCATACAAGTTTTTGGGGAAGAAAAACGCCGTTTTGCATACTTGGTTCGCCATTTTGAATCTAGCCTTACTTATGAGAAGGGCCTATGAAAAATGCACATGATATCTTCAAAAAATTGTATCTCAGAAACGGTTTGTCCAATTGTTTGGTGTCTTCGGCGAAGTTTTAGACAATTGTTGGTGCTATATGGAGAAAATATGCACGGTAAAAAAAAGATTGGTTTTTGTGTTTTGAACTAAAATATAGATTTTCCCTTAAAAGTTACATGTCAATAATTTTTTAATTATCTTTATGTTATAGCTGACTGAAAATGCTATCTAGTGCACAGTGGGTTGTTCAGGAGAAAAATAGGTTACAATGAAAAAATATTTTTTTTTTTAAATTACAATTTTCAAAAAAGCTATTAAGAAAAGTCAAAAAAGTTTGTCATTCTTATTTTATGAAAGAACATTAAATTTGCAAGCAAAAAGTACTTCGGTAACATTTTTCTAAGATGCACCGTTTAGAAGATATTACTGATTTAATATTGATTTTTTTGATAACTTAATAAGTTTTGGCCCTTTTCGGATGTACTCCGTGTTTTTCCAGTTTCAAAAGTATTTTTTTCGAAAATATTGGAAAATTTTGAGTTAAAATGACACTGACAGCTTAAAGATTCGAGTGAAATTCTCTGCCTTAAAAGTATTTTGAAAAACAAGTTACAAAATCCCACTATCAGGAACAATGATTTCTTCAAGTGATTTTTGGTGCGTTGTGCTGAAAACGTGCTAACAAGTATTAGATACAGGTAATTAGATACCAGCTAGCTGTACTACGTACAGTTGGTGATTGTAAACATGGTCTTTGTTGGAACTAGTCCACCATGGCCACGCTGGCCATAACGAGACTAGCTCCGTCGATGACCGTTTCTTAATAATAAATAAAAAGATAACAATATACCTACGCCAGCAAATCTACCTCGCTCCAACTCTCCAAACTTGTACCTGAAGGTTCGACGATACCTGAGCGTTCAACTCTACCTATCTTCCAACAGTCTTTACCCAGCATACTATGATTTCTACCCGTGAGCTGTATAATAATGTCTGACTTGGTTCTGAATTCATCCAGTATCTACCAAACAGTAAATGCAGAAAGGTTGCTAGTAGCATAGTGATTATAGTAATTTCAGCTCATAATCCTGTGTTTTTGAACGAGATCCAGTGTTGTTTGATAACATAATAATTGTAAAAGAAAGTGTAACACGTTTTGGTGCAAAGGTAAGTGTATTTAAAACATTTTAATTATATAGATTATACAGATTATACAGATTACAAAATGAGTAAAATAAGATGTATTCGCCCATATAAAGACATTCAGTGTTCGAAAGAGCTGCGATATCTCACGGATGGTATCATCCAAAAACTAAAATCAATTGGATTTTCCAAGGTATCCACACTGAACACCAAGGATTTTCGTATTTGTTCGTCTTGCCTTCTACATATTGATTCAAGAGCTCACCTCACCCAAAACGAAGAACAAAGCGTAGCCGGCGGCTCAAGGATGCCAACTGTTCAAACCATACCTGATGTACCTGATTCGCAAAGCTATGAAAGTTTGGTCACGATACCATCAGCGTCAACGCTAAGCACAATTCAATCAAATGAAGACTTCACGATGCCTGTAGACGTCGAAATATTCAACCGAGGAATAGCAGCTATTCGTGTTTCGCCTATAGATTTAGGTAAGGTTAAAAATGTTCACTATCCTGAAAAAAAGTGCGCTGAAATCGTCGAAGGTGTACGAAGAAATCTTTTTAAATTAGACGCTAAAACAGAAAAAGCAAACGAGTTTGATGTAGTCATAGAAAATATGAAAATTCAATTTTTAAATTCAGCCACAAGGCAAGAAAAACTATCAATTTTATCATTGTTACCAAAATCATGGTCTGTACAAAAAATTGTATACGAATTTAAAACCAGTAGAAATATGGCATCAGATGCAAGAAAGGAAAGAGATAATGTATTTGATTCATCTCAAGGTTCAAGCTCTGGAAAAGCTTTGAGTAATGAAACAAAAGAACTGGTTTTGAATTTTTTAAGGACGATGATATAAGCCGTGCAATGCCAGGCCAAAGAGATTTTGTTAGCGTCAAGACAGGAAATAAGAGATTAGCTGTTCAGAAAAGATTGTTAATGATGACATTGAGAGAAGCTTTTAATCGCTTTAATGAAATGTACGTCAATGTAAAAATAGGGTTTTCATCATTTGCAAGCCTCCGGCCAAGGCAATGTAAACTATTGACTATCACAGGAACACATAATGTTTGCGTTTGCACTACGCATGAAAATGTCAATTTAATTCTACATAGCTTAAAAAAATACAATGTCTTGAATGATCTAAAAACATTAACGAATAGATTACTTTGCGAAAATAAGACAACTCATTGCCATCAACGAAGATGTAAAAAATGGCCCAGATACCTCAGTTTTAGAAGACAGTTTACTGACACAACTGGAAGAAAACTTTGTTGAAAAGCTTTCATTCGAACAATGGGTTACCACTGACAGATGTGATTTAGAAACTATTGTAAAGCAAACCGATGAGTTTGTTTCATTTTTCAGCTCAAAATTAAAAAGTTTGATTCCGCATGATTTTGTAAAAACCGAACAATCCAATTTTTTGAAAACTACAAAACAAAACTTGCAAGATGGTGAATTTTTAGCTATTTGTGACTTTTCTGAAAATTACAGCTTCATTTTGCAGGATGAAGTTCAATCACACCATTGGAACGTGCAACAGGCCACAATCCATCCTTTCGTAATATATTATACTGAAAATATGCAAATTAAACATTTTAGCTTCATTATAATTTCTGAAGAACTAAGACATGATTCAGTCGCTGTTAATTTGTTTATTGATAAAATGATAAACTTTTTACAAATTGATCAAAATAAAAACATAAAAAAAAATTATTTTATGTCAGATGGTGCTGCTTTACAGTATAAAAACCGAAAAAACTTTTCTAGCCTTTGTAAATTTAACTCAAAGTATGGTATTGACGTTGAATGGCATTTCTTCGCAACATCGCACGGAAAAGGTCCATGCGATGCTATTGGAGGTACGATAAAACGCATGGCTACCAGAGCAAGTTTAGCCAAAGAACGCGAACACCCGATAAAGACTGCAAGAGAGTTGTTTAATTGGGCAAACAAACGAAAAGAAGAAGAACTTACAAAGTTGTCATTTTGTTATTCTACTACAGAAGAATACGAAAATATGTCTTTGCAGCTAAATAATCAATATAATAATGCAAAAACAATACAAGGAACTCAAAAATTCCACTCATTTCTTCCTCTATCAGAAAATACAATAAAGGCAAAGCTTTATTCAAACTGTCCTGTCAATGATGCCAAAATATTCGATATTGTTAAGAAAGTTGTGTAAACAATAATTTTATAAAAATACAGGAATAAAAATAAACTGATGATATCCAACATATAATGTTATTTTTTATTGCGCACAATACCATCCCTGAAAAAAAAGCTTAATTCGCTCTTTTGAATCTTGCTATTTGAGGAGCTTGCATTTGCAGTTCTCAAAAAGGTGTATCTCGAAATCGAGTTGTCTCATCGGTTTGATGTCTGTGGCGATGTTCGGCAATAGAGAGAAAATATGCACAGTATAAACACATCCAGTTTAAATGGATTAAACTGTTAGGCGATATGCAAGAGTTGAATGCACATTTTCAGCACAACGCACCAAAAATCACTTGAAGAAATCATTGTTCCTGATAGTGGGATTTTGTAACTTGGTTTTCAAAAAATACTTTTAAAGGCAGAGAATTTCACTCGAATCTTTAAGCTGTCAGTGTCATTTTAACTCAAAATTTTCCAATCTTTCCGAAAAAATACTTTTAAAACTGAAAAAACACGGAATACATCCGAAAAGGGCCAAAACTTATTGAGTTATCAAAAAAAATCTATATTAAATCAGTAATATCTTCTAAACGGTGCATCTTAGAAAAATGTTACCGAAGTACTTTTTGCTTGCAAATTTGATGTTCTTTCATAAAATTAGGGTGACAAACTTTTTTTTGACTTTTCTCTAATAGCTTTTTTGAAAATTGAAATTTAAAAAAAAAAATTTTTCATTGCAACCTATTTTTTTCCAGATCAACCCACTGTGAAACTAGACAGTATTTTGAGTCAGCTATAATATGAAAGGGATAATTAAAAAAATTATTGACACGTAATTTTTAAGGGTAAAAATCTGTATTTTAGTTCAAAAACACAAAAACCAAACATTTTTTTACCGTGCATATTTTTTCCATATATAACCAACAATTGTCTAAAACTTCGCCGAAGATACCAAACCAATCAGACAAACCTTTTTCGAGAGATACAATTTTTTGAAGATATCATGTGCATTTTTCATAGGCCCTTCCCATAAGTAAGGCTAGATCCAAAATGGTGAACCAAGTATGCAAAACGGCGTTTTTCTTCCCCAAAAACTTGTATGCCCAAGCTTCATTTAGTGTCGTTTCTTAGGGGTAAAAATGTTTCAAACATCTCTTTTTTTAAGGGTTTTTTCATGTTTTTTGCATTAAACTCGTAATAAACAGTAGTGCTTGATCGAACAAAAAACATAGACTTTGAAATTGTTCTACAACTCTCTTTTTGACACAAATTTTCTATCTCGCTAAGTTTTTTTGCAACACTGTTTTTAAATGCGACATGTTGTGCCTCCAATCAGCAGACAAGAAAATCACGAATTCCACCCTGACAACGTAATGTGCGCAGGACGCACAGCACACTTCGATCACAAGCACGATGGTGCGCCGAAGGGAGTTTTTAGGGAACTTATTGTTGATGTTTTCTTTATTATAGCATTATTTTAATACGGGGGTAAAATGGGGACTATTGGTTAAGAATGACGAATGCAAGAGGATGTTTTTTAAATTTGATTTTAAAAGAGAATTCAGAGAGTAGAAAATGTAGTGGAACTCCAATCCTCTCTTTGCATAGCCCAAGAACAAGAAACCTTCCATCACACAAGGGCGAACTGATGGTCTGCGGCGAACAGCGTGGGCAAGATTAGCTGTACATAATCAGGTAGCAGGATTTAAACAAAAGGCCCGGTAATTTGGATTCGGATCCGGATTAAAAAAAAAAGAATTTCTGCATTTAACTGAAATTAAACAGCCTTCAAACCGTACCGGTCAAACAGCGCTTGGTTGAATAAAACAAAATAGAGGAAGTGTTCTATAAAAAAGCGACATTGCGTGACGAACCATGCTAAGACTGAAAGTCACGTTAATAAAGAAATAGAAAAAAAAACGCTCTCTTCCCTCAACTACGATATCAATGCATAAAAGTTTGAAAGCCCTAAAGCCTGCACTCGCCATTTTTTTCAAGCATTCAAACTGTTTTCGTGTGGTTAAGTCTCTTCAGTGGTAAAGGGTTTTTGAGACAATTGAATGCCCTTTGTTAAAAAATTGAGTGATTCATGATGGGGGGTGGATTTTTTTTTTTGTTTTAGCTGAGAGAGCAAAATATCGTCTTTTGCAAAATATTCTCTCAACCCGGGAACATCTTGACACTTCTAGTACATTGTCACTGAAACTCAAAAAATTGATCCGGTGGTACTGTCAAACGTGTCAAACCGAAGAAAAATTTAGCGTATCTTCTAAAAAGGTCGGAATGCAGATATTGAGTGCGATAAAAATGTTAATGCAAATTTTGTTACATTTTATGCTTGCAGTGAACATGGAACCAGTGGAAACATAAAAGTGTGTTGTACATAAATTACATCACGCACTGAAGGGAGGGGTATTCAATGTGACAATCGGTACAAAATTTGGAATTGCTTCATATAAAACGTGTTTCAAAGGGGAAGAAGGAGTCGATTAGCGTTTCCTAAGGAGAGCAGTCAATAATCAATTGCGCAAGAGTTTCAAGGGATCGTTCAAACATGAAGTTCATTATTTTTGAACATTTGTTTGTTAACCGTTTGAATATTTCTGAGAGTGAAATAACGTTTGGAAGGTAAAAGCGATTATTAGATTGTTTGCCAAACCATTAATTTAGAGTTCTTTGTGCAGAGCCGATTATATTTTTTGTAAAATGTAACGTCATCATAAATATTCCATGTAACAAACTATGTCATGTCAACGGTTTTTCATTAAGTGTCACCATTTGTTCTTTTTCCAACTAGATATTTATAAACAAGATATATTCGTACCAGTCAAAATCTGGAAAATCTACTTTCGAAAACCGATTTGTCTAGAGAACTATATGAGATACCTTAAGTTAGAGGTATTTCACTGGATTCACTAAGTGATGCGCCATTCAACGTAATATCTCCGATGCTCGTTATCATGCATCAGAATGGTCGATTTTCGCTAGTAGGTTTTCCGGATTTCGACAGAATTGAGTTCCTTCATGTATTTTTTTAAGCATAGGTAATAATTTTATTCTTTTTAATGGATTTTACATTATTGCATTTATTATATCTTATTATATATTTCTCTACGGTAAACAACGTTTATGACTGTTAAGGTAAATCGCTTTCCCCCTAAAAGAATCAAATTAATGAGCTTTTTTGCGGAGTGTGTGCTTTGCTTTAACACATTGTTTAGCATATTGTTCCAGTCGCAGCTTTAGATAAAAATAAATGCACAAATTTATCAAGATGTTGCGAAGGTTATTCACTAAATCTTGATTCAAAATGTGCCGTGATAGTTGCATGAAAACAAGCTGATGGGCGTTGTAAATTGTCATGACGATCCTGTTTTCCAGTTTCGCATAATACTTGGCAATGTTGAATTTATCAAGTTTTCAGCATCCTGAATGACCTTTTTTTTCTTCAGCATTTTGCTTATTGCTTTCACAATTAGCTTATTACTTGCCCTTAACTTAGTGTTCTAAATGCTCTTCCACAGTTATAAATTGAGAGCTTTCGATGCCAAGTACCATTTTCGCATTAGTATGATTGTGTGGCAAGTAAAATCATACCCTTATGCCCAGGGAGTCGAGAAATTTTCATTAACAAAAAATTACTAGACCAGACCAAAAATCGAAATCAGCCACCTTCAGCATGGTATTGCTTTGTAGCTGCGCCTCTATCGAATGATGTTAGGAAGGACCCCGAGATCCCGAATGACCTGTAGCAAGCATTGTTCACACTTTAGTTTTCCAACTAGTTGTTTCTGAACGTGAGTAGCGGAATTCGGATTTAGTGAAAAACTCATCATCCGTTTGAGAATTTCCGACCATTTCAGCAGAATTCTCGTCATCACCTGTATTTTCGTCATCGCATCCAATGGTTAATGAGTTCTTCACTGATTCAAGGTAGAACGCAGAATTTTCTTCAGCATGAAGCATTTTCAGTTCATCGAAGGTTTGGCAATTAGCATATGCCGATAAAGTGACATTGTTATTCACAAATTGTGAATCACAATCAATCTTTTGTATGCTGCTGTAAACTGCACAGTCGTTGGATTGTTGTTGTTGTCCACTTTTGCCCTGATAGCAGCAAAAAAAAAAAAAATCCAGGTAATGGTGGCTGAATCTGTAGTAGGGTATTTCACTCAGTTCCTGGAATTCTTCGACATATCTCCTATACATTTAATTGAAACTTTGTATCAATTCTGTGCAATTTCAACTCCCGCTCTCCCTCACGTAACAAGATAGTGAATACATGTATGAATTTTGACATTCGCTTCCTTCCAACGCAAATGTAAATCTTTTTCATGAAGTACCTCAGTAAAACAAGCAAAAAAAAAAAATCGTTGTTTAAACGGTTTCTATGGCCAATCACTTTTAATTATTCTCAGATTTATTGGGTACAATACACCGCGCGACGCAATGTTCACAAAATACAACGCGGTGTAACACTTTCTAAACGCTGCGGTTGTACCTTTGCTCGGAGGAAAGCCGCGTGAAATATTTATTTCAATATTTAAATTACTTATAACTGAAATTATATCATGAATATAAAAAAAGACTCTTTTGATATGCTACGCTTGCTTGTTGTTCTGCAACCACTCATGACGCAACAAAAACATGCTCCTCCGAATAGAAACATCGGTGCATCTACCAGGGACGACCCCAATGTTTACGTTGCGGGGCGACATCTACGATTTGCAAGTGGTTACACGAAACTAAGTTAATCTGTCATGTTGTGGGGGCATTGATTCCAAATTTTGATTCACGGATGATTCTCTAGAAGGCTAATAGATGATTCACATGATTCAAAATGAATGTGGATATTGCGTGGGTCACTTTGATTGAATCATAATATTATTGAAATATTTCATATGAACTCTGCTATAAACAATCAGCAGAGTTCATTTGAAATATTTCCATGTGACTGTGAATGATCGAAAAAGAAATGTCAAAGCAAAACACCATCCTTGGTAAGCACTAGTAAAATAATGTTTGCATTAGCTCCCTATTAGCTTTATTGTTGTCTTAGGCATAGCTAAATTTAGATTTAATTTTTAGAATTTTAATTTTAATACAATAGAATTTTATTTCTTTTAAATACTACATACTTAAATTTTTATAACAATATCTTCCCTTCAATCAAAAACCTAACCTATCTAACCTAACGAATCTAAAAAAAATATCGTTTACCCTGTATTAATGTTAAGTATTAGGCAAGCATCAATTGCTTTTTTTCCGGTTGGCTAAATTTATAAAGAATAGAAAACAATTCATCACTTTACTTGTTTTAATAAGATACAAGGTTCATTTGATTCAAAGAATACAATATTCAATAAATTCAAAATTCAAAGTAAGTTTTATAACAGATTTACACCGTCGCTTCGAATTGGCCGTGTCGAACATCAATCGGCTGGACAAGACTCGTTAGTGGCCACGGCTCCGTCTCACTCCCGTCGTAACCGGTTCCTGCCGGGGGGTAAAAGTTATGGGGGGGGAAGAGATAATAAAATATAGGGGGTAGGTAAAGAGGAAGAAGGGGGAGGAAAGGGGGGGGAGAGTGAAAGTATAAAAAGGGGAGTAAAGGGGTAAAAGGGAAGAGGGGGGGAAAGGGGTTACACCGTGTCCAATATATTCTCATACACTTTTTCCTTGCATTGGTGTCGTGCAACTACTCGACATGCTTCACGTATGCGTTGGTGTAGTTTTGCACTATTTTTATACAAACGCTTTTAGGTTATGTCCGATTGTTTTCATTCGGTGTTTATTTTTTACCAGCGATGAAGGAGTTTCGTGCTGTGGTGATAAAAAAGTTTTTGAAAGGTGAGCGCCCGGGCGCTATTTTCAGAAATTTAAAAAACCTCGGAGAAAAGCGGGATTTTGTGTACCGAACCATCCGAAGGTACCGTGACACCTGCTCGTTGCATGACCGGAAGAGATCCGGTCGTACTCGTACGGTGCGAACTGCACGAGTTGTTAAAGTGGTCAAGGAACGGATTAGACAAAATCACAGCGCTCTGTACGTAAAACGACTCGAAAGAGCAAGTCTGCTTTTGTCGCGGCACGGTGGGGAAGAATTTATCTTTTCCGACGAAAAGTTATTTGTCCTGCAACAATCCCACAATGTCCAGAACGACAGATTGTGGGCTCTCTCTTCTAGAACTGTTCCAGAGAGTGATAGGAATATTCCACGGTTCCAAAGTGCTGCGTCAGTGATGGTTTGGGGAGGAATTTGCAAGCGAGGCAAATTACCACTGGTTTTCATCGAAAAAGGCGTTAAAGTGAATGCCGTATATTATAAAACGGAAGTTTTGGAGAAAGTTGACAAGCCATATGTACAAGAGGTGTTTGGAGATGATCACTATGTGTTTCAGCAGGACGGAGCGCCATCGCATACTGGAAATCTCGTTCAGTGCTGGTGCCGAGAAAATTTGACCGACTTTTTGGACAAGAATGAATGGCCTCCCAGTTCACCAGATCTGAATCCCTTGGATTATTTCGTATGGTCATACGTGCTGGCGAAGGCAAATGACCACAGGGCGTCTGATATAAATCAATTCAAAACCGTAATCAAACGAATTTGGGACGAAATGCCGATGGAAGTCGTGCGTGCCGCCTGTGACGGTTTCGAAAAACGCCTGGAGCTGGACAAGAAGGTTAAAGGCAGTGTTCTTACAAAACATATGCTGTGGTTGGAACAGTATTAGTATTGCAATATAATTGGTAAAGTTATCAATTAAAAATAATAAATAAATTTTTAGTACTTTTAATTACCGTAGTCCGTCAGTTATTGTTCCTACAGGTGACAGTGAGGCATCAACAGACAAAGACCAGGCGTATTAAGACCAAGCAACAAAACAGAGGAGGATTTGAAAATTCCGGGCGGTAGACTAAAAAGCAGCAGAAAGATAAATAAACCAAAAACCCAAAAGTAAATGAAGAAAAGTAAATTGTAAGGTGGTGCATCAGTGAATCATTGAATTTGTAATTGGACAATGGAGTGGACAGCCAACACAGCCAGGGGATGTGTCTATCATTTATGATTGGTACTTTCCACTCCAACAGTTGTAATGATTTTGACGCGCCTTTTTCAAACAAACCATCTAGCTTTACTGCATTGCGTATTTTGTTGTCCATTTTATCGGATCATATTGCTGGAAGGAGATTCTCTTATTCCCGCAGGTTTCGCTTAAGGGCTTACGTTGAAGCATTCTCGAATTGAATATAACTCAGAACAGGTACTAGAAAATGAATATTTCACCACATCAGTTTCTATGCTGGCTTCTGATGGATGTTCATTCACTAACAATCGAGATTCCTAAATTTGAAATAGCGAAGTAAGTTTGCGAGAGAGAGATAAAAGATAGGAAAAAATACATTGAGCAACAATTCACTTAAAGTGTCTCGCCCACTTTAAATGTCGGCAGGCCCGTAACTGCCCAACCTTTTTTGGCCTCTTCAACAACTTGGTAACAAAGCATGATCTTTCTGTTAAGTGGAACTGCATGCAGGGCAAGACCCACCTAGATGGTAGCTTCCTACATACATAGGGGTTTTTCATAAACCACGTAGATTTCAAAAAATTGTATGGAGAAAAGTCTTTGAGGGGGGACGGGGGGTCTGAGATTTCCAAAAATAAGCCCACGTGATGTATGAACAAGCCCATACATCAGGTCTGTATCCACATTAATCCGGACACCTTCAAATCATTGTAACTTTTGAAATATTGCACGTAGGAATGAAAAAAATCACTGTGGTATAGCTGAGAGTCCATGATGAAAAAGACTATGATTGATGTTTACATTTCATGTTTAGTATTCAAGATGGCGATGAAAGAAAAAAAAGTGCGCGAGTGAATTTTGTACGGGCGTACGCCTACGGTGGCTCGTTAAATAGGGATGTCGCCTGGTTTTGTCCAAAAATCAAAACAACGTTTGGGACTTAAGGCGTATAAAGTAAAAACAGTTCCAAATTGCAACGACGAACAGAACTTGACAGCAAAATCACGGGCTCGACGTTTGTACTGCGAATATTTGACGAAGTTTTCATGCGTTGTTATGGACTATGAAACTTATGTCCTGGAGGATTTCAAGCAGCTTCTAGGGCTGGCTTTTTATTCTGCTATGGTCAGAAATGCTACAGCTTTGCATTTCAGAACGAAGAAGGCATCGAAATTTCCCAAAAAATACCTTGTGTGGCAAGCAATTTGCACGTGTGGCAAAAAGAGTAAATCTTTCGTCACTACAGGCACAATCAACAATGAGATCTATCAGAAAGAGTGTCTGCAGAAGCGCTACCCTTCATCAAAGGTCACAAAAAAAAACCTTTGTTTTGGCCCGATTTGGCATCATGCCACTATGCTAAAACTGGGATGGAGTGGTACCAAGCAAATCAAGTGAACATTGTGTGTGTGTGTGTCCAATCTAACACCCATCGGCCGGCAATGGTATTATGGAAGAAATCTGTTTACAATAATCATTCAAGTGACCATTGGAAGCAGCTTTAATCCGGGAGCTAGAAAGTGATAGCTCTACTGCAGATCCAGCAACCCATTTCAGAATGTCTGGAGAGTCACGCCCATTCCGAGGTTACTTTCACATACAATAAGCCCCGCATGTAAACATTACCGATATCATTTGGATAAGGGCACTGCAACACACTTCCAGATTTGGAAATTTTAAATTTCCAAACCAGGCACGTATTTAGTATTTTTTGAAAATAATATTGTTATATAGTTATAATCAGATACATCTCACCCATGTCCGCCTCCTCAATCACACTATCTTGTTCATTCGTAAAAATAAAAATTTTCGACTTTGATTCGTGATTAATTTCATGCACTCGCGATTAAATATGCGCAAAAGTTAACGTTACTAAACCGCCCGCTAGATATGCAACCTGCATAACAAAACTATGTACACCCCGTGGTGAATGCACCTGAAATTATGTGCAAGCTTTTCACCCGCCCATGCGCGTTGTTTTCGTTTGCTGCTTCTGACCAGCAAATGGCCGTTCTCTACATTGTACTAGTCTTCTTTTTTTTCACTCCACACTCTGCCAATAATGCATCCCCGTTATGTGGCGACTTTATATCGAGATTCAAAACTGCTAATAATCATCGATTCACTCGCGACAAAGCGCAAAAACCCTCTAAACTAATAAATTATGCCCGAGTGTCACAATATTACCACTAATAACCAAAACTAAGCTGATTTAACTCTTCTTTCCGGGTGCGGGGGCGAAGCACAAAAACAAACAAAAAACGGGGAAATACTACCGACACTCACACATTTCGGGAGGGAATCGATTATATTCACTACGGCTTACACAATTTTCGCTGAGATTTTATGATTTCACTGTTAGCTGAAGTTAATTTACGAATTATTGTTTGATTTTTTTTCGCGAAAACGACGCAGCAAAAAACAAAACACGTCAGTTTCGGAGCACGGCTTGCTGCGATCCAAGCAAATCAAGTGAACATTGTACCAAAAACCTCAAACCAGCCAAATTGCCCAGAGCTACGACCAATCGAGAGCTCTGATGATGCGGAAGCTTTCTGGAAAGAAGCAAGGAATCAAAGACATCAAACACTTCCAGCAAATTTGGACAAAGACGGCTTCTACGATTTCTGAAGAGTCTGTACAAACCCTAATGGACGGAGTTAAGCGCAAAGTTGGAAATTTTTATGCAAATACTGAATAACTATTTTTTGTCTTCACGAATTGTTAAAACACATCCCATGAATCTGAAATAAACAACTTCAACAGAAATATAATGCGAAATTTAAGTTTTATTCATGTTTTGAGGTGTCCGGATTATTGCGGATACAGACCTTACATAGTTGTAGATTGAAGACATAACTTCTTTTCATAAGAGTGATTTACAGGAAGACTGCACGGCGATGAACGATAAGGTTCAGTCTCTTTGGTTATTAACATAAACATTCGAAAGTTTTGTATAATGTCAGTTTCTCACCAAATTAGACGAAATTAAAAAAAAAATCGTCGTTTGTTTCTAAAATATTAAACACTTCTCAAGGCGACTCTTGATACTAATTTGATCAAAAACCGCTACGTAAGGCTTGCTTCATTTAGAATTGGAACAAATTTTTGCTCATATTGTGGCGCTCCTGGTGGACGGATTTTGAAGTTCTTGGCGCCCATGTCGGGAATTTTGTCAGCTTCACGTATGTCACATTTTTGACATTCCGCAAATCGACTGTACTTTATAAACAATTAAAATGGAAGCCGAAAGAAGGGAAAAAATTGTGTACAGTTATTTGGAAAATCCATTGTGGTCTGCATCTACACTGAAAATTTATTATTCAATTATCACCTCACGAGTCGCCATGGCATAGTGAGATCAACCGAGGATGCAGTACCAGCTCTTTCCAAAAATACAGGATCGAATCCCATGTCAGAAACATTTAAAAAAAGACGATGGACAACTCCACGGCTTGCGCTTTTTGTCAATTACATTTCAAGCGATAGAGATCTCCCGCTTCGGGCACTCGGGACGTTTTTATTTTTAAATTGGTACAAATATTAGTAGCTCTTTGTATTGTTTTTCGAATACGATGTTGTTTTGACCAATGCTTCGGTTTAGTTGGCGTGGCCATAATTACGATGTATCTTATAGACATCGTTGGTGCACGGATTCGTTGTTCTACTGCGATTGTAATATAACTAAAATTAACTTTAGGGGCGCTGTGGGCCGGCCGGCGCGTTTTACGGTATAAGGCGCATAGTAATAAACTGTGTGATTCGTTGTACGTATGCTCTACCTTGCGCTTTATGGCTTATGGTTAGCGCCATTACTCGCTTTCTGAAAGAGGAGGGGCCTGAAGTGCCCCGCTCACATACTCATAAACATATAGGCACACTCTATCACACTCTATCAGTCGAACTCTAACCGTGATGGCAAAAACAGTGAACCAGTTAAAGAATGGCACACCGCCGCGTCGAAAACGGACATCGTGCGGCACTTTGTGGACGCCGGATACGCCCGTTCTGGCATCTACAACATCTTGGCACTATTAGACAACAATCAGAGCATCGAAAGAAAGCCCGGTTCCGGACGGCCGACGACCCTGAGCGACAAGAAGCTCCAAAGGATGCTGAAGAGGAAGACCGAGGTCGGGAGGTCGGTTCAACCGGCCAAATAGTGAAAAAGTACTTGGCGAACATGAACATACATGTCAGGAAGCGGAAGTCGCGTCCACTGGTCTCGGTGCTGCAGGCAATGAGGTAGCGGCAGCGGCAGCGGCTGAATAAGATGGTTAACACGATTTTCCCGGCGAATCGCCACGTGGTGGTGGTGATGGACGACGAGACCTATCTCACCCTGGATGGCAACGACTGGCAGAGCACTTTGTATTTTACTTCCCCCACGAAGGAAGTGACCTCCGAGGTGAAGTTCATTTCACACACCAAGTTCCGCAAGAAGGTGCTGCTCTTCTTTTGCAAAGCCGCTCTTCTTTTGCTCCGGACTGGCCGTGAACGGGGAAATTTATAGTACAAAATGCCTGCCGGAAGTTGCGTCGTTCATCAAGAACTACCATAAGGGCGAAGACGCGGTGTTCTGGTCGGATCTGGCGTCGGCCCACTACTCGAAGCGATCGTTGGAGGAGATGGAGCGGCTGTATATCGATGTGATCCCCCAGCTGCGTCCCATCGAGAATTTCTGGGCCAACCTGAAGCGTAAAATCGACTCCAACAATTTTGTCGCGAAAACTGAGGAGGAATTGATAAATAAAACGAAGAAAGAACTCAAAAACATGCCTACGCACATGTTTTCGTCCGCCATGGCGAATGTCCCGGTTAACTGCCGGAAGGCCGCTTACAAGGGCGTAGATTTTTTTAGCAAGAAAGCTTAAATAATTACCTCCATGGGAAATTTATCAAAAGCATTTATCTGTCTTAGCTTTTTTTTATCACCATCCGAAAAAAGTCCATTTTTAATGCAAACGTTGTTTTTTAAATCTTGTATACATTTGTTGTACAAGTACAGTACAAATGAAATATGTGAACACCCCCGTTTTCAACAACTCGACTAGTTTTACTACACGACACTAAAGAAGAATGCACATAGTAGACGAAATACGCGTATCTGTCAAGATAAGCAATAAAAGTAATAGGAATTAAATGGAAATTACTAATCTTTCTTCTCATTTTCTAGTTACAGGTATTCCACTAAAAAGCTCACACTCTCCAGGATTATAATATCAGTATTCTTATAAACAGCTCTCATACTTTATCAAAGTTTTTTAGATCAAATTCTACTTAACAAGTTTTGAAACTTTGCCAAAAAAAAATATTCGGTTTAACAGCAGTAAGCAAAGTCAGAATAAACTAAAATAATTGATGAATTATAAATTTTTTAAATCTACTGTATCATAAACTAAGAATATTTTTCTCAGAAATTTCTTGGAGGCAGCTGGCCAAATCGGGCCAAAAGTTGACTTTGCCCCTATGCTTGCGAATGCACGGCAATACACGCTTTTTCAGGCATTCTTCGATGTAAACTTGGGATGCCATCATCGAGGATGTGACGAATGGTTCCGTTTTCAGGCCACAATTGCAAATCGCTTGCAAAATAATTTTTAATTCATTTTTTTTCTCATGGTTATACATACATTGTCTAAATTTTCAGGTTTTTCTACAAGTGCAGTAGGTCAGCAGTATGCAAACATGTAATTTAAATAAAAATCATTTAGGAAACATAACTGGGATGGGAGGGTGCATCAGGGCATCATTGAAGTTGCAATTGGACAATGGAGTGGACGGCCAACCGGAGTCTAGGAGGGGATGTGTCTATCATTTATGATTGGTACATTCCACTCCAACAGTTGTAATGAATTTGAGGCGCCTTCCTCAAACAAACCATCTAGTGGAAAGCTTAACTGAATTGCATATTTTGTTATTCGTTGTATTAGATCATATTGCTGGAAGGAGATTCTCTTATTCCCGCAGATTTCGCGTAAGTGTGTCTGCTTACGGGCCTGCCCAACCCTTTTTGGCCCTTCATACAGCGATATGTTGAATTTAGAACGGTAACAAAGCATGATCTTTCTGTTAAGTGGAACCGCATGCAGGGCAAGGCCCACGCTAGGATGGTGGCTTCCTACATACATACATACATACAATTGCGAATCGCTTGCCAAATCATGGTCTTCTTCGCGAACTTGTCGGCAAATACGAACTTGAATCTTCGCGGCACATCCTCACGTCCAGGCGCGATGTAAAACTTTTGACCGGGAAACTGCTTAAAATCAAGTTTGACGTATGTTTTGTCATCGATCAAAGTGCAGACCTTGTGGTCGTAGAAGAGCGTTGTACGCTTTTTGGCCACAGAATTCTGCTACATGTGCCGGTTCGGATGTTTACTGGCTTTGTACGACTTGTATCCTTCCCTGAAAAGGATGTTCCGCATCGTTTGAAGGTTGGCTTTAGCGTACCTCAACACCTAGATGCGCAGCTGACGATCCCTGGTTCCAGTATTTTCGTAGGTCCGCTGATTCCTTTTCACACTCAGTGTTTCCTTGTAGGTTTTGAGCACTCGACAATCTGTTGTTTTCGGCACCTTCAGCATTTTAGCCAGCTTGGAACCGGACCACTCTGGATTTTCCAGGTGTTTGTGCACAATATTTTTTCTTCTTACGAGTTTCATTTGACGTTTTTTCTGAATGCGATCGACTACTTTGATCAAAACTTGCATCAGTTGTTCTCTATAGAAGTGTAAACAAACAACTGTCAAAGATTTTCGATTCCCAACACTAGAGGCGTGCTAGCGGCGCACGAGGGCGCACCAATTAAGATTTGATCGATTATCTGTGAAACGGCCTACGTCAAACGTCAAATCGCTTGCTTCCTACCAGAAACCGAGCTCAACCGAGACGCATTCTCTCCACATCGAATTGTTTTTGAAAAAATAAAATCAAATCTGTCGCGCTTCGCGACAAAAACGGACGTGTTCGGGGGAGTGAAAATCTATATAAATAAAAATGAATTGGGGTTTTGTGTGACACGATCTAACTCGATGACGCATGAACGGTTTAACAAGATTCTTTCTGCGTTCGATTCATCATGGGGTTCACTAAGTTTTTCGGTTTCAATTGGGGTATGAGCAGGACAGCGTTCACCGAGGCATTTAGTTTAAAAAAAAAACTAATTAAATTATTACAAATAAATAAAATGATGCAACTAAAATGATTTAAATTCAAGTAAGCAAGTAAATAAGAAAAAACTCACCATCCCATGCATATTCAAAGTAAAATAAGTGACTGACGCCGACGGACATTGACGCTATATTGTGCGGTAAAAGCGTCATAAGCGTCATGAAAGCGTTTTAGTACTGCACGCTGGCGTTGCCAACTGACGCCACGCGACTTGGGACGCGCTATTGTGCGGCAGCTTTTAGTCAGACCTGTGACAGCATCATGTTACACGACCTCAAGAAAATTGTACCAAACCTATGTTTGCGGAAGAAAAAATATTAATATAGAACTGCCCGCATAATCACAAACCATTCCTGGACCATTTCCCTTATTATTGACGACCGTTTCCATTATTGTTACGACATTTACCCTAATAGTTGACAACTTTAAACTTACAATCTCATATAAAGTTTTAACAATATGTCAGATGGTAAAAGGCCAAATAACAATATGCTGAATAGGCGGTTAAGTTAGGTTACCATAAAAAAAGGTAATTTTCACGAACAAATTTTTTGCTGTACACAGAAACAAAAGCGTTCACGAAAATGAAAACGGACCGTGAACTAGTTCACGTTTTCAGGATTTTTACCTAAAAACGTGATTTAGTTCACGATTACGTGATTCAGTTCACGGTGTATTTTTGCTTGTTCTCGAATCCATGACTGCAGTTCACAGATCTGGGCATGGATTTTTTTCCGTGTACTCTATAATATATAATCCAGACCGCGAGCAGACAATAAAAAACCTTTCAATGATAATATGGCATACATTAACAATATGTGTTAATGTAGCGGTTGTATGGTGAAAATGGGATTAAACTACTTGATAACAATAACATAAAAAGTGATAATATATCTTACATTCGAAATGCAGTTTTGACTATATAGCAAATTATTTTTCGTTATGCGGGTGATTTCAAGATAATAATACCACGATGAACAGCCTACAATATTTTTCACTTTATTCTGCTGTCAATCGTATTTACACGTGGGAAATAAATACACTTTCTGGTGTATATTTCTCGACTTTTATATAGTGTTGCCAGATCTGTTGTACCATAGGTGATTTTTAAAAATCTTTTTACAATCGGCGGTGCGAAAATAGTGACTTTAGTGACATTTTCCGAAAAATAGTCTTTTGGATGCAAATAGTGACCTTTTTGTGACCTGACTCAAAATAGTGATCAAGTCACTAAAAAGGGACCTGCTACCAGCCCTGAACAATAGTTTAAATACCTACGATATTGTAAAGCGCACCAAAATGCGAATGTGATAAGTAATTACATAAATACGATAGGTAAGATTACAGCGATTTTCTATTTTTCAGGTTTTTTGTTGGCTTGGCTCTGTTTGAAAATAACACCTGTATTTGATTAATCGGATAGATCCTATTCAATTTAAGGATGTTTTGAAACAGCGTTCCCGAATCTTGAATAGGATAGCTCGCGTGCGTCCACTGATTACGGATCCGTAGCCACAATTGGGATCACTCACTTTTCCCAAGTTGTAAACAAACCAACCGAGACGATCGGTACATTTCTCCCGTTTAATTGGCCAGCACAATCTCAACTCGGGGAAGGTGATTAGAACGGGTCTTTCGGGTCCGCACGATGCCATTAAATTCGTGTCCAAACAAGCGCCGGCGAGACGGCAGCACGAAACGAAATCGAAAAGGATGATCGAACGTACGTACAATCTGAGTCCTAAACAAGTAACCCAGTATAATATTGAAGACGGCAAGCAGCAGACAGCCAAAGGTCAACGAGCCTCAATCTGCTCCATTTAGCTCCCATTATCAACACGTTGATAATAGGTTACGCGCTAAACATTTGTGGACGCAACTAGTTTTCAGTTCAATAATAAATCCCATTTCCTGAATTTCTTTGAGCTTATTAGAGGTGACATCTGTTTGAAACGGTGAGGTTACGAAATAATACTCATTTGGCACCTGTTATACCTGCTTTCTTTAGTTCCGATCCGTTTCATGATAATGAGGATAGTTAGGATCGGCGGTAACAGGTGTGTACGAAAAGCCAATAAATGCAAGAATGGTGACTTCCGGAGCCGAATGACGGCGAAAATAACAACAGTCGTGCAACTGAAGCGGAATTTTCTAACCCGTCGCCGGACCCGGTAAATGACTCACCGTTCTGATCTGCTTCGCTACGTTCGTTCTATATAGTCAACCATATGATATGGCATTCAGGCATTTCGCTCGATTTGCAGTCGTTTGTTGTACGCTTTTTTTGTTGTTGTTTTGCGTTTGTTTGCTTTTTCACTTCCCGTGTCAGCTGCCGGTGGTCGTCGTCATCAGTAAAATGCTCTCGGTGTTGGAAATAACCGGCCGACAACCGATAACGACAGTTCTGATGCGGCACATTATCCCTTTTGAAACAGCGAGGGTCCATTGTAGGTGTAACACACCTTGGAACCATCGGCTGCAAATGGAATATTTTTCTCTTAAGTGCCAACGGGCGATTTGTTTCCTTTTCTGTGCGTGATTTTCCTGTAAATTCCTACTTATTGTATTCAAGAGCCGTAGACTGGTGGACGAGCTCACGCAATCCATCTGCGGGCGAAATGTTTGTTTTATTATGGCCAATCCGATGTTTCGTTATTTTTTCGTAACTTGCTTGGTAAGAACATCTGATGGAAACCACGTTCGAGAGTTCCAAGTCACGAGTATCTTTTTTTTTAGGGTTTCGTAACAATAACCCAGATATCATGTAACCCCGAGAAACATTCACCTTAAGGTAACAATGTCCCGCAGGTAATTAATAAGAGTTAATGCTTTCCAAGAATCGCTTCCTTAACCCTTAAAGGTGCAGGACGGACTTTCAATTTTGAAAACGCTATATCTCAATGATGCCTTAACCTTTCCAGCTGAAACTTTCACTGAAATCAAGGGTAATAGTTCTTTGCTTGTTATCTTTTGTCATGCTTCTCATTTTTGTAATAATTCAAATTAAATAAACAAACATACATGCAAACATACAGTTGCAATTGATGCATACAGCCTTTGTGAGTCTGTTGGGATATGCATCTTCCATAAGAAATACAGTGTGACCAATATACAATCGAGCCAAGTTTATCAACCATTACAAACCATCAAAATAGATAATTCAAATCAAACTATCTTACTACATTTGAAAACAATACTTCATACTAACAAGTCATACTAATAAGGTTCAAATCTAGCGATTATCGCCTAGAATTTCACGTAAACTCTTTGTAAATTCGTCATCGCTGGCGCACACTGTGTTTTAGGCAATATCATTCTATCGCTTTTAGTGTGTTCGATGGGACATAATGCATCCAATATCCAATGCATATGCCTCAGAAATGTTCTTGCAAATAATGTCTTCTAGCAGTGTTTTGTTCGCACATTTTGTGTATGCCAGCAATGCTAGTGGCATTACATTAGTCTTGGTTGAACTAATGGTAACGAATTATCTAAACTCCAGCACAATTTGGAGGACCTAGAACATCTTATCTGGAGGGAAATATATTATAACCCCTTCGTTTAGCTTCTTTGAGTCTGCTTGGGTATGCTGCGTTGCTAAGGACAATAGCCCAGTCACGGTTGATCTAGTAGATCATTTGACGTGAACTCCAGGACAATTTGGAGAGACTTGAACGACTGATATGAATGGAGATGGATGGCAAATAATAATTATACTCTTCTTGAACATTGTTGGACATGTATGTAGGTCCAATGCACAGATGTCATAGCGGCATAGTCCATGATCAACATTCCAGGAGAGTTTGGACGACCTAGAACATCCTGAAAAATATGTATATACCCATTTTTATACTTTTCATGTGCCATTTGTGTTAAAAACTACAAACTAACCATAAAACCGTTGATAACAAAAGTGAAAAATAAGAACAATTTCAATATCATATTGAAAAATACTCTCAAAGCCACCTAGTTTCAGCCACGAATAGAAGGGAGGATGGGTTGGGGGGAGTACATGTATCCAAAATTTAAGACTACTATTACCCTTGATTTCAGTGAAAGTTTCAGCTGGAAAGGTTAAGGCATCATTGAGATATAGCGTTTTCAAAATTGAAAGTCCGTCCTGCACCTTTAAGGGTTAAGGATGCACTGAAAATTTATTTTCGTAAATTAGCTCTCATTCATTTCGTAAACATGGATTTTGTACACAGAACAAATGCCTCGTTCATTGTATGAAACATTCGTTTTGCATTTTATCTGGTGAAATGCTATCATTACATCTTTTTGTGTAATGCACGAAATGAATTTCGTGAACACCAGCCAATCGTTGTTTTTCTTTTATCGTACTCATGCATGATGATGTTGCTGCTGGGAAGGGCGGGAATGATTTATTTATCCCAAAATAAAAATGTAAGCGCTGTTCAGAGTTATAACTTCATACTCAATAATCAAGTATCTTCTCACGAGTCACTGTGGCCAAGTGAGATCAACTACGGATTCAGTAACAGCTCTTTCCAAAACTATAGGATCGAATCCCATATCAGAAACATGAATAAAATGCTGGGCCACTCCACGTGGTTGCAATTCTTTTTATCAATTAAATTTCGAGTCGATATAGTAGATCTGCCAGTCATTCATGCAACCACAATAGAGACGTTTCTTTTTAATTTGTGACAAAATATTCGTAGCTCTTTGTATTGTTTTCGTACAATGCATGAATGTTCATTCTGTGGCAACAAATGCTTCGTGCTTTTGACAGTTGCGCCTGTGCCATTAATTACGAAGGAAACTTCATAAAAAGTACAAATCAGTTTCGTTGCAGAAAACAACGAATAGATTCGTTAGTTCTACCTCGGATTTCGTAATATAAACGAAAATTAATTTTCAGTGTGGGAACTGTGTTCAAGGCTCGGAAGTTGGTTCATCCCATTCACACCTAAGATGTCTCACAATTGGTTTTTGATAGTATGACAGTCATGCCTCAATATAAAGCAACTTATAGTTCAGCGACTTTTTGAATCGGAATAACGAAAGATTCTTCGCATGTGCCCAGTTTGGAGCGATTCATTAATTAGGTCCAGCAGGTTGTTCCGACGACATCAAAGCAGTCTTGTACTACTCTTGTATTTAAGTTATCTACTCTAGCCGTTTTGTTCGAAGAAAGGCAAATAGATTTTAGATCCTCTAACGTTAATATAAATACACTTTCTTTCTCGAATAAAAAAGGCCATACTGTGATCTTTAATTACTTTATTCTCAAACATAGTAAATAACAATGTTTTCTTTCCACCTTCATTTCAATTTGCTTGAGTTTTCGTAGGGTAGGCGAGTTTTCTAACGATTTCCCTTAACACTACTCATAAGCTTCTGCACAGTGCTTTCTCCTACCATTTTCACCACTTTTGGCAAATCTTTCTTAAATTTTTCAACACTATCCGCTGGTTTCATGTGTTTTCTCAGCTTCGCCTTCGTCAAAGCCCAGAAAGTTTCGATAGAGCGAATCTCTGGACACTTTGGTGTATTCATCTCTTTTAGTGCGGCAGAAAATAATGCGAAATTTTTTTCTATTTCTTTCAAATCCCATTTTCAACTAATTCAAAGTCCTTTTAAACAAATTTATTCAATGTGTCCTCCATTTTTATTAATAACATCCTCGAGCCGACGCCGGAAGCCAGAGCATGCCTTTCGGACGTAGTCCGCCGACATAAACTGCCATGTGCGTGTTATGGTTGACTTCAGGGTTTTCACACTAGGGTGTGATGTTTTGCAGGATCTTGCTTTAACATATGCCCACATCGAATAATCCAACGGATTAAGATCTGGGCTGCTAGGGGGCCACCAATTCTTCGGCCAAAACTTCATGTTATCGTTCAACCATTGTTGGGTTCGATTGGACGTGTGACACGGCGCTCCATCCTGCTGTAGGACAACGTTTTGGTCCTCGGAGAAGTTGGCCTTCACCCAGGGAAGCACTTGGTCCTTTAAAATGCCGATATACACTTCGGTATGGATTTTAACTCCAGCATCAATGAAAACAGGCGGCATTTTCAAACCGTTGGACGCCACCAAGCCAAACATCATGACACCAGCCGGATGTTTGGTTTGAAATTTGAATTTCACTTTTTCCGGAACTTTCTCCGTTTTCTGCGGTGAAATGAACCGGTCCATGCGGCTGTTGGCAACAGCATCGATGCTGAAAAGCCTTTCGTCGGAGAACAGGATTATCATTTTTTTCCTTCTTCAACAAGGAAAGCAATCTCTTGGAACAAGTCACTCGTAGTTCCTTGACCCGGTCCGTAATCAAGTGGCGTTTCACTCTGGCTCTGGAAGATGCATGCAGGTCGTCTTCGATGATTCTCCGCATGGATTTCTCCGAAATATTGGCTTCCTTTGCAAGTTTTCTTATGGAACGCACCGGGTTTCGAGCAATTTTTGCACGGACTGATTTGATCACGTTCGGCGTGCGTGTAAAGCGCGGACGTCCGCTTCCCGGCTTCCGCTGCTTAGGACCATCCTGCAGGGACTTTTTTATGCGGTAAACTGTTGCCAAATGGCACCCTACCACCTTGGCAATCTCTTTCGGCTTCTTCTGGGCGAGCAACAAACTGGTGATCACTTCTTTCGCTAACATTTTGACGAATTTGCAATAAAACAAACAGAATGATTGGATGCAGCACTTGAAAGTAAATATAAACAAATACACTTTCGACAGAAATTAGTCACTATTAGCTACACGAATTAACTCAATACTCAAGTTTAAACATTTTCGCATTATTTTCTGCCGCACCCTGTATTGTTTTATTGATTTTACTTCATAGATGATTTTAAAAAAAAATACATTTTCCCCCGGGCCAGAGGGTGTTTCCCCTTTTTGGTGTTTTCGCACCAATGGAGCTCTTGTCGAGCCGCTCTGCAGGATCTTCAATAAATCTTTTGCCGAATCGAAATTTCCCGCAGTCTGAAAGGAGTCTTTGATGGTTCCGGTACACAAGAAAGGAGACAAACGTGACGTTAAAAACTATCGGGGAGTCACTAATCTGTAAGCTGCCTCTAAATTGTTTGAGATAATAGTGAGTGGTTTCATTCTCGAGCGCACCAAATGCTACATCTCTGGCGACCAACATGGATTCATGCCTGGACATTCGGTTACTACCAATCTCCTAGATTTTACCACGACTTGTTTTGATCAATTGGAGAAAGGGGCACAAGTAGACGTCGTCTATACTGATCTAAAAACAGGGTTTGATACAATCAACCACGAAATTCTGCTGGCGAAGTTATCAAAACTCGGTACATCGGAAAGATTGACATCATGGTTGTGCTCTTATTTAACAGACAGGTCTCTGCGAGTGAAACTTGATACAAGCACTTCCTGTTTTTTTACGAACTCGTCAGGTGTTCCTCAGGGTAGCAACCTTGGACCACTGCTGTTTGTTCTATACTTCAACGACGTATTGCTTCTTCTAGGAGATGGCTGCAGGCTTGCGTATGCTGATGATCTAAAGCTGTTTTTTGTGGTACGGACTGCCGAGGATTGTACTCGTCTTCAAGCATTATTGGATAGATTCACTGATTGGTGCCGTCGGAATAAACTTATGATCAGCATTCTAAAGTGTATGGTAATGTCGTATTACCGCATCAAGCAGCCGATTGTTTACGACTATACCATCAATGGCGTCGTTCTACATAGAACCGACCAGTTCAGCGATTTAGGTGTTCTACTGGATCATAAATTATCGTTTAACCTCCACCGCTCTGCTGTGATCTCTAAGGCTAATCGCCAGCTAGGGTTTGTGTCAAAAATCTCAAGAGACTTCACTGACCCGTACTGCTTGAAAGCTCTCTATTGCTCACTGGTACGACCGATCCTAGAAAATGCCGCCTCTGGCTTCCTAATCAATTGACTTGGAGCTTGAGGATTGAAACAATACAGCGCAGGTTTATCCGGATGGCATTGCGTAATCTACCATGGCGTGATCCGCAAAATCTCCCGCCGTATTCAGATCGCTGCAATCTGCTGCAATTGCATACCTTGGAACGCCGACGGAAAAATCAACAAGCAGTTTTTATTGCTAAACTTTTGAATGGAGAGGTCAACTGCTCGAGGCTTCTCTCTAAACTGAACATCCGAGTTCCTCCGAGAGCATTACGGAGTGGTACTCTCCTCCAATCCCGATTCCATCGAACAGCGTTTGGAAACAACGAACCTCTAACAGCTATGATGCGAGCGTTTACGACTGTCGAAGAATTGTTTGAATTTAGGGAATCTTCAGCTCACTTTTTGGCTCGTATTCGTAATGCTCGTTTTATTTAGTTTTAAGTTTGTATCATGTAGACAATAAGTCCGATGAACTAAGTTGATTAAATAAATAAATAAATAAATAAATAAATAAATAAATAAATATTTTTTTTTGTTTTTTTTTATTATTTTTTTTTTTTTTTCCTCCTGTTTCTTTTTCCTTCTTCTAGTTTGGTCTTCCTAACTACACTTCGTGTCACAACTATAGAACTAGTCATTTTATTGAGGTTTTTGAGTAATAAAAGAGAATACATATTGGAAATGAAGTGCAAAGGATAGGATATGGTCTTTATCGATGTTTATAAGAATGTTTTTATATCTTGGATCGTTCTGGTAAGTTACTCAATAATGTAAACAAAAAAGCTGTGTTTTATAACTATAGAACCAGACGTAAAATTAATTTTCTCCAAAACGTTTACATCGATTTTGCATTGATTGCAGCATGTTAGTAATGTGTAGGACCTCCTTTGTTCTCAATCAGTTCAAACAACCTATTCGGCATACTTTCAACCTGGCAGCGACATGTAGATACTTGTATCTCGTTCCACGCTGATGAGATTGCTCCTTTGAGCTCTTGAACATTCCCGTACTGTTTGTTGTCTGCATACACTGTACGTACCACCAAACCCCACAGTTTTCGATCTGATTCTGCTCTGGAGAACAAACTGGCCACTCGATAGCTTGAATTTTATGTTCAGATAACCACGTCATGGTCACTCGGCTTTTACGAACTGATGCGTTATCTTGTTGGAATACCCAATCACCACGATGGTTTTGCTGCAGGAATGGTAGCAAATGGTTTTGAAACATCTCGATGTACTCCTGGCTGTTCATTCTTGTTGATGGAAAAGCAATATGAACCACTCCGTGTTGAAAAAATACCCTCCAAACCATCAAACTGCTCCCTCCAACGTTGCGAGATGAAAAGTAACGTAACTCTTTCCGTAGATCTCTCCAGTACGAAAAGATTTCATCTGGTCCCTCGAGATTAAATTTCTTCTCATCAGAAAAGATAACCTAAATCAGGAATCAACATGATTACACACTTTACTCCAACCTCTACGCATGTTGGCACAAGCAAATTCAAGTCAGTTTGCTCTATGACGGGGCAAAAGTCGTGGTGCTTGCTTCAGTTTTTGTCGCCGAATGTTTGGAGAGTCTTTTAAAGTTCGGTAGACTGTTGAACGCGAAACGACAAGCATAAGGTCAGCTTTTATCTGGTTCAGACTTTTGAGTGAGTTGCTTGCAGCGTAGATTATTTTGCGTTGACATCTTTTTGACAACTTTTTCTTGGGTGCACTTTTCTTATTTTTTTCCATATCCATCAGGATTTTTCAAAAAATTCAAAACAACGTGATGAGATCTGTTCAAACGCCGAGCGATTTCGCGAATACTGAAATCACAATCACGATAAGCCAAAATCTTCCCTTTTTCCTGCTCTGACAAATACGTTCCACGCGGCATTTTAGAGCATATATAAAACTATGACGTGTTGATTGGTGAAAAAAAACGGAGCTGCAGTTGAAGCGAATGGCTTTATTCAGGTATTGGTTCTATAGTTGTGAAACAGCAAATTTTCTAAATTTGTCTTTTGCTATTCATAAACAGTGTTTATCGATGCAGATGTGTTGTGGTGTTAGTCAGCTCTCCTACACGGTCATTACGAAATAATGAATAAAGAAAACAAATACACTAAAAAAATTTAAACGTTTTTTGAGTGGTTCTATTGTTTTGAAACGGAGTGTAT